>JACEIK010003753.1:45106-67455 GCA_018107945.1 Datura stramonium | reverse complement strand
AACTGAATTGTATCGATAAATTACTTCCCTACATGTTCGTTTTAGCCTCAGCATGCTCATTACTATAGTTCAGACTCACTTTATAATTTTGTCTTAGATTTGTATAAATTAGGAAACTAAACTCTCAAAATCTTATTTAAATTGTTGTCTGCATTGTTAAAGATATAGTTCATTAACACTTAAGTTGATTATTACCTTAGTTTAGTCCCTGTGGGATCGATACTTGGCTTACTTAAGCCATTTTACTACTTGCTCGACCACGTGCACTTGCGTGTAGTTACAAATAACCGAACATAGCTCAGTCCCTGTGGGATCGATACTTGGCTTTAATTAAGAAACTTTACTACTTGTTCGACCACGTGCACTTCCGTGTAGTTACCACATCACCGAACAGAGACCTAGGTGCAATGGAACCCCCGGCCTACTCAGTGCTTAATACTACTTCAAAAACATATATAGTGCTCATATCATAATCATGAAACATTAGTTCAAATGGCTAGTTTAAATCATTAAATTCATAACATGTTAATATACGTGAGCTAGCCATAAAATAGTGCAGAAGATGGACCATGATACTTAAACTTTATTTCAATGAAATTTGTACATTCTTTAATGAAACTTCATAACTCAAAATCATAAAATCATAAGCTTTAGATTTGTAAATATGCATACTCTGATAATTTATCATAACTTTAAATCATGGGCTCATAAACTTGGAAACCATAAGATTATGTACAATTGGATAAAATCATCATAGATTTGAAATCATGAATTCATAAGGAATTTAAGGGTAAAATCTGCCATAATAACAAAAATTCATCAATAGAAACTTGAGGGAATTGAACCTGTAGAAAGATCATAGAAGATTTCATTGAATTGGGTCTAACCCTAGAATTTTTATAAAACATGATTGGAGACTTAAATTTATGAGTTAGAGAAGAAAATTTGCATGAAGGTTGAAGAAATCCCGTATTCATAGCTCTACATTCCTAGGTAAATGATTCACTAACTTTTCTTGAAGATTCAAGAGAAATTGAGAAGTTGGAGGTCATAAACCGTAGCTTCTTCTTGAGAGAAAAGCTAATCTATGGATGGTTGAATAGAATGAGGATTTAGGCTAGGTTAAACCCTTTAATACACTCTTTAAGAAACCCAAAAAAACATCACTTAGGGGTTATAAGCTTAGAAAGTTATGAAAATACCCTTGGGAAATCGTATTTAAAAAGTTGACTACCAATCACCATGAATCGTCCCATGAAACATACCACCTTACCACAACTCTTGGATTTCTTACATTACTTGCCAGTCTAATTTTCTGTTTCTCTAATTCTCAAACCACCGACATTCACCACGACTCATTGTTACCTATAATGAATCGTTATATCACTCAGGGTTAGGGAACCTATCCTCTACACTTTCACACCATGACTACTTCCAATGACTCGTTGATTCCTACAATAAGTCATACCATGACTAATTACTCCCTAAAGAATGCTGCTCAAATAGATGCTACAACTCCTGACCACTACCAGTCACAAGAACCAACGAGTTGTACCATGACTAATCATATCAGGATTGCTTCTGTAGGTGCAACCTAAAACTCATGACTATGAGTTTACTCACTAACCATGACTCATGGTGTGGACTCATGGTCTGAGAAATAAAATTCTAGAACTTACCGCGACTTATTGATGTGCCATGTATTTACAACACTTTCAGTGCTTAAAAGATCAAAAATATGTTGTGACTTAGGAATGTTTATACATATATGAGGTGCTTTTACCTTGTTTTCAGGAAAATTAAGTCTGAGAGTCAGATTATGAATAAGGTGCAGAACAATGGCTTGCTGTAGGTCTCAGTATGAGCCGTACCTAGAACCCATAGAAGGACATTATAGAAAATGCACAAGTGCTAGAGTAAAGTGCGGCTCAAGCTGCGAGCAGTACCAAAGAGTCGTGAAAAAATTCAGAAGATAGGCACATGCAGAAGCTCCTGGTACGAGTGGAAGTCACAAATCATAATGACAACATGCAAACCATACCAACGAGTCATGGAAAACATAAAAGAATAAGTCAACTGGCAGATCTCAGGGTATGAGTAGATTCCATGAGTCGTAGCACTAAGGTACAGACTGTGCCAAGGATTCGTGGTTAGATTTAGAGGATGCCAAATTTCAGTCTTCCAAACCACGATAGGCACTTACGACTCATAGTGGAATGGTACGAGTCGTATCAATCTTCAGGACTTAACAGAATCATATGCTACATTTCATACTATGAAAAGAAGCCACGACTCGTAGGATGAGGCAGCAACAGTTTCCCTTTTAATTTTAGGAAAGATTTTATTTAATTATATAAATACTTTTTAGTTATTTTCATTATGGGATCCAACACTTTTGACATGTTGTTCGTTGTTTTTGGGTTTCCTAAGTTCTTGGAGATCAAATACTTGAGTACTTTGATCTAATTCATCATTATTCTTGGGATTGTTGAGAAATAATGGTGCAATTGATTCTTGGGTTCTTCTTTCATCAATATTGTAAGTGTTCAATTATGTAATCTTCCATGAAATCTAATTTTATTCGTGCAACTATGAATTACTAAACCCTCCATAATTAGGGTTGGGGGAATGTCAGTATTGTTCTTTTCTTCATGATTAACATTTCTTAATGATGCGCAACGTAAAGACTAGCCTGAACTCTCTTCTTTCGTGAATCTAGATAAGTAGAGATTAGGAATTGAAAAGAACAACACAGCCTTGAAATTGACTTTCATTAAATAGCTTGAGCTACACTCACAGGAGTGTTAATTTGAAACTAATGATAAAGGTTAAATTGAAATCGCTCATGAGATCTAACCTGGTGATTGATTAGAGTCATCTAATAAGGATGAATAAATCATTTGGATGAGCATAATTTATTAGTTCTTAAGGCTAAGTGTTGAGATAGATCACGAGTATAATAATCTAACCTAGTTTGGTAGCCATGGGGAATACATCCCTAGTTGATTGCATAACTATTAATCGCAACTCCATTTCAAAATATTGTTACTTGATTTAAAATCCCCCCTTTAGGAAATAATGGAAATAAAAGTGTGAATACTTGCATGAGTATATATCTTGACCATATTCCTTTTGTGATCGACCCCAACCTAGTTGGGTTCTTGAATTACAATATCCGCGTTTAACTTTTAGTCTTTATTTCCTCATTTACGTTTTTCTTTTGTTTTTGTTCTATTAAGCTACCGTATAGATACCCAACTTGAGAGCAACATCAATGACTAGATGTATGGACGATAGGAGGTTGCTCTTGCCTCTAAAGAAGAGGTTGAATATTGAGACACTAGCTATTGTACTTATGAACTTTGATGGGGATGATGTCCAGGGGTACACTGAGATGGTGAATGCACTAGATAAAATGTGGTCCTACAACTTCAGGTCAAAGAAGTTTGACCTTGATCTAAAGAACAATGTAACCCCTCCAGCAAAACCACCAATTGAAGTACCACTAGTCTTCGAGCGTAAAGTTGTACCGCCACATTTGAAATATGCATATTTAGAGGAGAACAGTACCTTGCTAGTGATTACTACTACAAACCTTCTAGAATTGCAAGTTGAGGCTCTAGTGTTAGTACTGAGAAGGTTCTAAAAGGTAATTGGTTGGGCCATTGCTGACACTATGGTTATCCCTCCAGGAATATGCACCCATAAAATTCAGCTGGAGAAAAACTGTGTACCATGTACAGAGCATCAGCGAAGAATTGATCCACCCATACAAGAGAAGGTGAAAAAGTAGATAATGAAATGGCTGGGTAGTGGTGTTGTCTATCCCATTGTTGACAGTAAGTAGGTGAGTACATGCGACACCCTAGAAATCCCTAGGACTAGCCCTAAGACATAAAATGTAACCATGCAAAACATTGGGAAAAAGGCCTCAGTACGTGTCACAGAATGACTCGTAGGATAGTGGTATGAGTCCATTACTCGTGACAGGAGGGTTAGGGAAAACCGTATAGGTGACTAGGAGAAACCATAACTTAATGCCATGACTCAAACCATCGTGGTACAGATTGTATTGACCCGTCCTGGAAAAGTTCATAGAAGAGGTCAGGAGATTTGGGAAAAACCATAAGCCCTGGTACGACTTATGCTAGGCAGGTATGGATCCTATCATCCAGTCATGATTTCAATTTCAAAGAAATGTTCAAAAAGCTTTAAGGAAGCTATGAATCATAGCAAGACCCGTAGTAAGATCTCACCGACCGTGGTGAAATTCCTTGGAAAACATTAGAGAATGGTCTTAAGCAGGGCCCCTGACCTCGTCATCAGTTTGGATCGTATGATGCTGGTATGACTCATTGGTTAAGTCGTACCACCTGACGGGTAGAAATTTTAGTAACAATTTTCTGGGGCATTTTTGTAAGAACCAAAAATTCTAAATCCTTAAGTACGTCATGTTGTGGTGAATGTCATGGGTTAAAGGGAACTTAGTCGATCTTCCTCCCTCACGCTCTCACTTTTCTCTCAAGAATAGAACATTAGAGCTCAAAATCCCTCCTCCCTAAGTTTAGAATTTCAAGGCTTCTTCTCAAGATTTTCCTCCAAGTATGTGGGACTTCAACAAGGGTTTTCTTCCCACCTTTTGTCTAGAACTATTTTAAGAAATATTTCTAAATTCTATCCTAGTAGAAGTTTAAAGATAAGGTTTTCAATCAGTTAAGAAATTCTTTAAACATTGTTAAATCTCTATGTTTGTATGACCATTTGTAGTTGTAAAATTTGCATGGTTTAGAAACTCATATATGAATGCTATATAGTTATGATATTTTTACTTGATTTATGAATGTTAGTACAAATACATGAACAGAAAGTTAATGCTTTAGTATGTTCAGCCTTAGAATTTCAGTCGGTACTCTGTATACTCAATATTCTCCTGAAATGTCAGCTGATCAGTTCACTTATATTAGTCTTTTTGAGAAACTCAGTAGTATCAGTTTATCAACTTTTTAATCATTCAATAGACTTTTATGATGCTTTCAAATAAAACAGCTCTAACAAGTCTTAGAATATAGTTTCCTTCATGTGCTTAGAGTCTCAGAACACTTTAGATAAGTAGTTCTTAGTTAGTCCTAAGACATTAGTTTTGAGCTATTAGCTAAGACATAACTATGTTTCCAATGATAGTAGTACTTACCATCGAGTGGGCGGGGGTTCAATGCACCCAGGTTCCCAGAACTACAGTGCCACCTTAGGTTATTAGCCTGAATAGGCCCTAGACAGTGATCACTAAGTTAGCCACTATACCTTGGAAAGGTACAGTTGGCCTTCTCCGATGGGGGATATGCATCAGAATCCACATTTAGCTCACATGGTTACATGTTATTTACAGTTTCTCCCACAATACAGTTCATTCTAGTACAATCATGACTCAGTCCAGTGCATATCTTCAGATTTCAGTCTATTTTTGCAGAATTGCAGTCAACTTACTATTACTTAGTATACGTGTGTTTTAGCTTCTTCTCGCATACTCAGTAGATTTCAAGTACTGATCACATACTTTTATGTGCTATATCATTTTATGATATAGGCTCAGGTAACCATCCTCAGCACCGCAGCTAGTCTCTGGACAATTTCCCCATAGCTTCAGTGCTGAGTCCTCGTCTGCCGAGGGTGGAAGTTCCATTTTTAGTTGTAATTCTTTGTTTAGTTTCAAAAATTAGATATAGCTGGGGTTTTGTCCCAAAAAATCATCACTTTATTTTAGAAGGTTTTAATACAATGTTTATAGATTTACTTTTTGTTTTTACATTGTATGTTCAGACTTTGTATTAATAATAAGTATTTTCTTGTTGCTTTAGTTATCTTCAACTTATTATTATCTTCAGTTGATTTAGTCTTAGTAGAAATATGCTTTACCATATGTTTTCTTGGGGTCACTTGTGATCCTAAGTATTGTATTGCATCCAAGGTGTGAAATCAAGTCCTAAAAAACTTGGTATCACAGCATCAAGTTAAGAGTATCTTAGGATGTCGGAGAGTCACATCAAGTAGTGTTCTTTTCATGGGTGTGAAGCGCGCCACACATATGAGGGGGCGACTAAATGATGTTTTAAGGAAATTTCCCTTTCTTTAAGATTATTATCGTGCGTAGAGTGTTGTTCTCTAAAATGTCCTCCTGACTCGTGCTCTAGCCTTTTTAGCAAATGATGCCTCCCAAAAGAGGAAAAGGAAGGAGGATTGAAAACGCAATCCAGCCAGCCCCACCAGCTTTAGTAGCACCTTAGGATGATTAGGCGTTGCATTGTAATACCCCAAAAGTTCCTTAGACTAGACTAAAGATTTGGGAATGAGATCATCATAAAAGTTTGGAAAAATATCACAGGACGACTCATTGTATGAGTCATGGGAAGCTCTCATGGACTATTTTTCCCTGTCGTGCAGAGAATGTGGTCGGCAGGTCCAGGACCAACGAGCCATAGAATGACTTGTTGGTCAGTGTAACGAGTCGTGGAAAGAAGTCGTTGTGAGAGTGGTCCTTGCCAAGATGACTGGAAAGATTCATGGTAAGACACATTGTATGGGACAACGAGTCATGGTATGTTTTCGTTGGGAGGATTTCTAGGAGGTGAGTAGTTGGGGGAAGTGGAGGCAACGGATGGAAACGACAAGTCATTTGAACTAGTAAGGACTCGTCCTGTCCAGTCGTGGGTGAAGACCTGCGTTTGGAATTTAGCAAAGTAATGGGAGGAAGTAACGGATCGTTGTTTGAAGTAACAACTCATTCTGTCGAGTCGTTTTCATAGGACCAAAGAATGTAGGAAATTATGGAAGTAACGGATGGATACCATGAGTCGTGGTATCAAAGGATGACTCATGGTATTGGTCGTGGTCACTGGCAGTGTTAAAATTTCCAAATTTTTCATTAAGGGTATTTTTGTAATTTCAAATCTATAAGGTCCTAAACTACATCGTTTTAATCTTAGTTAGAAGGGTTTTAAGAGTGATAAACCTATGCTAAACCTTACCATTACATGCATTAAAGTTTAGAGTTCTTCCTTGGAGATCAAGCTTGAGAAATTCTCAAATTCTCTCCAATTCCCTTTTGGCTTTCAAAGAGGAGTGTAAATCAGATTTACCCAGGTATTTAAGGCTATGAATGAGAGATCCTTTAACTTTCATGCTCAAAATTCTTCCCAATTCCATGGACTTTCGTTCTAGGTTCAAGTTCATGATCTATTGGGGTTTATCCCCAATTGTTGTGAAATTCTAGATGATCTATCTATGGGTTATTTCTCTTCATGTATCAAATCATGTTTAAAGATCTATGGGAAGATTTTATATCTATTTTGATTATTATTTCTTAGTTTTAAATTCAAATTAAATTATGTCCAACTATATAAGTTTCATGAAAATTCAAGTTATGATTCCATTATGATCTTGATCTTCCTAAGCCCTAAATTATGATTTATCATTGTTCATATGATATCTCTCAAGTACTCTTCATGAATTTATGAATATCAAGTATATTTATTTTGACAAGTACGCATGTTCTTCATGATTTATGAATTTATGACTCATGGACGACTCACGGGCTCTTATTCATAGCTAATCATGTATTTCAAGTATGATCAAGTATGTTATGTTTTAATTGGTCATGAACTTCATAAATGATTCACGATTACGATATGAGCCTCATGTGTATGTTTTTTGGAGTAGTGTCTAGCACCGAGTAGACCCGACATTCAAGTAAATCCCGTGGTCTGAGAACTATGTCCATCGTAAATATATACATATATTTTTGGATCCCCTGTAATATCACATCATGCATGTCCATTTTCTGGCAAGCCTGGGACAGTCCTGACCACTTGGGTAAAATAATAAGGCATCATGTAAGCTCTATAATTATTGTGTCGGTTAAGACTAGTCTTCCCATTGTTCCTCATGATTTATGTATGGATATGTTTATGTTACTTTGGCTCAAGTTAGGTTTATCAAAGTTTATTTTATGACTATGATTTTTAATGGTTTGAAAACCTTGAGCCCTTATATTTACATTATGATATTTACTTCATGATCATGCTGTCCTACTTTTATGAACTTTTATGTAGTTTTAACTGTTCATTTTTACATACCTAGAATACTCAGTACATTCCATGTACTGAACATATACTCTATGTTGTATCGTTTTATGATACAGGTCCGAGGGATCAATCTCAACAACATCATTAGTCATGCTCCCCTCTTAGGCCTGTCCTAGCCAGCATTGGTGAGTCCTCAACCTCCAAGGAAATTCAGTGATCCGTGGTTATGTTATTTCAGTTTCAAACTTTCATCAAGCTAGTTGGGTATGTTGCCCCATCAGATCATTAGTTATGTTATAGGCTTTTCAAACAATATGTTGAAAATCAGCTTGTTAGTGTTGATTCGATTTTAGATTGTTATGTATGCAGACCTCTGCTTAATTATGTTTTATTATTTTAGTTTCCTCTTGTTGCATGCTATTAACTATTATGTTCATGCCATGGGTCGACCTTGAGCCTCTCATGGTTCCTTGTCCCTTGTGTCTATCCGGACCTATGTTGGGGTCATAACAAACATGGTATCAGAACATTAGGCTTTGAATCATCCTAGGGTTTCTGAAAGATGCATTAAGTACAGTCTTTCTCATAGGTATGAAGCGCGCAACTATTATGATGAAGAGGCTACGAAACATTTTAGGAAACTTCCCTTTTATCATGATATATGTCGTGCGATGAAATATCCCTCTATCTCTCTAACTCGTGCTATACACGTTTGCAAAATCATGCCTCCTCGTCGAGTTATTGGAAGAAGAAATGGAAATGGAAATGGTCATGAGAATGGCAATGGGGATGGGAACCAGTAGGCCCCACCAACCCCTGAGTCAGTTTCCCATGCAGAGTTTAGAGTGGCTATTCAGATGTTTGCACAGGGGTTGACTGCCCAGGTCAACCAGTAGGTGGTAGCCATGTTCCTCAGAATGGGAATACGACGACAATAAGAGTGAGGGTCTTTCTTAGGATGAACCCTCAAGAGTTTCTTTGATCGAAGGTGGGTGAGTATCTGCATGAGCTTATTGATGAGATTCTGAAGATCACCTAGATCATGGAGGTGACGAGGGAGGATTGCAAAGATCTTGCCTCTTATTAGTTGAAAGGGGTTGCCCATATTTGATTCAGACAATGGAAGGATGGTAGGGCAGTGGGAGTGGGCCCCATTCATTCAGATGAGTTCCATACCGCGTTTTCAGATCGTTTCTATCCCCTAGAGATGAGAGAAATCAAGGAAGTTGAGTTCGTGAACTTGAGGCAGAATAATATGATAGTCTAGGAGTAAGCTTTGGAGTTCATTCATTAGTCCAAATATGCACCAGAGCTAGTGGCTGATCAGAGAGATCGGTTGAGCCGATTTGTGCACAAAGTAGCAGACTGCCTAGTCAAGGATTATAGGACCACTATTCTTTATCAGGACATTAAATTTCCTCAATTGTTTTTATATGCCCAGTATATGGAGGCGGTGCATCTGAGAGAGAGGGATGTCAATTGCACCAGGACAAACAGTTATGGGTTCTCCCAACAGTGGTTGGGAGGCGGACATCATCAGCAATCCCATCAGAGGTCATTAGCTCAAGCGCCATCATCAGCCAGTGCTCTGTCTAGATCATGAGGTAACCATAGGAGCAGAGTATTAGTCTCGAGGAGGTAGAGGAGAATGCAGGCAGAGCATACCTTTTCGATCTGCGGGAAGTGTGGCAATAATCAGATAGGAGAGTACTTATCGGGTCAGATATCTATTTTTGGTGTGGTAGACCCGGGCATAGATGCCGAGAGTGTCCTCTTTATTGGCAGGATGATGGCAGAGGTCGTGCTCAGGGTACCAGTATAGCAGCACCAACAACACGCCCAGCTCAGCAAGGTGCGTCCACTAGTGCAGCTGGTGGTTAGAGCCAGAATCGGTTTTATGCGCTTGCATCTAGTCAGGAGCAGGAGATTTCACCAGATGTGGTCATTGATATGTTACGAGTATTTTAATTTGATGTATATGCATTTTTAGACCCAGGGGCAACCTTATCTTTTGTGATGCGCTATATTGCTAGTAGTTTCAAAGTCTATCCTAAAATCCTATCAGAACCTTTCTTAGTCTCCACTCCAGTTGGTGATTCAGTTATTGCTCGACGGGTATATAGAAATTTCCTTGTCAAAGTCCTACAGAAAGTCACCTTAGTAAATTTTGTAGAGCTACCCATGACGTATTTTGATTTTATCTTTGGCATGGATTGGCTACATGCGTGTTATGCCTCAGTCAATTATAGAACTCATGCGATAGAGTTCCAATTTCTTGGTGTGCTAATCCTAAAGTGGAAGGGTAGTTCTGTTGTGCCTGTAGTTCATTTCATTTCCTATCTTAAGGATAGAAAGATGATCTCTAAAGGTTACGCGTACCACATACTTAAGATTAAGGATGCGACATTTGAAACACTGACTAGATAGTCAGTTCCTGTAGTGTGTGAATATCCAGAAGTATTTCCATATGATTTACTAGGAATTCCTCCTGAGTAGGAGATCGACTTCGATATTGACCTTCATCCCAATACGCAGCCTATTGCGGTCCGGCAAACACGCAAGCATACGCAGTCGAACAAGTAATACAGTGGCCCTTTTTTAGAGCCAGATGTCGAACCCACAGGGACTAGACCAATTCAGGGAATTATAGAGTTCAGGTGTTAAAATTAACCTTCCCAAGTGTTGATTGTAGAAATTTTGGAAATTCAAATTAAGTCTAGGGGTGATCAAAAAATACTCGAGAAACACTACAAGAAGCAACTAGAGTTAAGGCCTAATAATCATGCAATGCTACAATTAACAATGGTTCGAGGATGAAAACTTCAGTTGTAGTCTCACATAATTAAAATGCTATGTTCATGGTCTTTCGAGCCTCTAAACACCAAAAACTAGTCTCACACCTACATCGTCGAGCGGGGATGTGACGTCCTATTTCGTGAGCAATTTAAATACATGGATGCGGTTTACGGAATTTGTGCCCTTGATTATGGACTTTCGTACCTCTAATCATTGACCGGACTTAGCTTCACAACTACTTCTACGAGCGGTGATGTGGCAATTCTAAGTTGGAGTCTAGCTCATCCCGTTTTAATATCCAAGCAACGCAAATAAGGTATAAATTCTATCCTAACCGTGAATCCTATCGTAACGGTAAGAAATTTCTCCC
The DNA here is from genome assembly GCA_018107945.1 of Datura stramonium. Classification (NCBI taxonomy): domain Eukaryota; kingdom Viridiplantae; phylum Streptophyta; class Magnoliopsida; order Solanales; family Solanaceae; genus Datura; species Datura stramonium. The sequence goes on along the minus strand of JACEIK010003753.1, from coordinate 56,211 downwards.
TACATTCTTATGTTCTAGACTAGGGTTACTCTTTTGAGATTTTACCTAAATTATATACATTAACAAACATGACTAAATTAAGCTATAAAATAGTACGTGGGCACGTAATTAGGCCCATGATCATAGTCTATATCTATTCCTCCTTACAAAATATATCCACCTGAGCTAAAGGAGTTGAAGGAGCAATTTAAGGATATTTTAGACAAGGGTTTCATCTGACCAAGAAAATCCCTGTGGGATGCACCAATTCTCTTTGTCCGGAAGAAGGATGGTTCCCTTCGGATGTGCATTGATTATCAGCAATCGAACAAGGTAACAGTCAAGAACATGTATCTTCTCCTAGAATTAATGACTTGTTTGACCAACTTCAGGGTCCCAAGTGTTTCTAAAAGATAGACCTTAGATCCGGGTATCATCAACTCAGTGTCCAGGAGAGTGACATTCCGAAGACAGTCTTCAGGACTCAATATGGTCGCTATGAGTTTGTAGTTATGTCTTTTGGACTAACGAATGCTCTGGCAGCTTTTGTGGATTTCATGAAAAGGGAGTTCAAGCCATATTTGGACATGTTCGTGATCGTGTTCATGGATGACATTCTCATATACTCTCGAAGTGAAGAGGATCATGTTGCTCATTTGAGAGTGGTACTACAAACTCTTAAAGATCGCCAACTGTACGCTAGATTCAGCAACTGTGAGTTTTAATTACATTTAGTAGCATTTTTAGTTCATGTGGTGTCAAATGAGGGTGTACAGGTGGACTCTAAAAAGATAGAAGCTGTGAAGAATTAGCCTAGACTAGTGAGTCCTTCAGATATCAAGAGTTTTATGTGCTTAGCTGGTTACTACAGGAGGTTTTTGGAATGATTTTCATCCATTGCGGCACCGTTGACTAAGTTAACATAGAAGAAAGTGAAGTTTCAATGGTTGGAGGCCTGTGATAAGAGCTTCAAAGTGTTGAAGACTCGACTCACCTTAGCACTAGTGTTGAGCCTACCTGAAGGTACCGATGGGTTTGTGGTATAATGTGACGCCTCAAGGATCGGTCATGGTTGTGTATTAATGCAATATGGTAAGGTTATAACCTATGCAGGAAGTAGAAAGTCCATGAGAAGAACTATCCAACTCACGACCTAAAATTGGCTACAATAGTATTTGCCTTGAAGATTTGGATACACTATCTTTATAGGGTCTTTGTGGATGTGTTCACAGACCACAAAAGCCTACAGTACGTGTTTACTAAGAAGGATCGAAATCTACGTCAAAAAAGGTGGTTGGAGCTTCTTAAAGATTATGATATGAGTGTCCTTTACAATCCAGGCGAGGCTAATGTGGTGGCAGATTTTCTTAGTAGGCTTTCTATGAAGAGTGTGTCCCTTGTAAATGAGGATAACAAATAGTTAGTAAAGGATGTGCATCAGATTACACGGCTAGGAGTTCGTCTTGTTGACTCGACAAATGGTGGTTTCATTGTTCAGAATGGATCAGAATCTTCCTTGCTGACTAAAGTCAAGGCTTGGTAAGACGAGGATCCTATTTTGGAAAAGTTTAAGGAAGCTGTTTAGAATAAGAAGGTGGAGGTCTTCTCCTAAAGGGGAGATTGTGTACTACAATATCAAGGTCATTTGTGTGTTCTGGGTGTTGATGACTTGTGGGAGCGGATGTTGCAAGAGGCTCATGATTCCAGATACTCTAGACATCTAGGTGCCACCAAGATGCACCATGACCTACGGGAGGTCTATTGGTTGAATGGCATGGAGAAGGACATAGCAGAGTTTGTGGCAAAGTGCTCGAATTGTGAACCGGTGGAAGTTGAGAATCTAAGACCTGGAAGTGTGCTTCAATACATTAGTATCCCTACTTGGAAGTGGGAGGAAATAAATATGGACTTCATTATAGGGTTGCCTCGTACTCGTCGACAATATGACTTTATATGGGTGGTCGTGGACAGGTTTACTAAAGAAGCTTATTTCCTACCGGTCAAAACTACCGATTCAGTAGAGAATTATGCTAAGTTGTATATTGGGGAGCTAGTTCAATTGCATGGAGTGCCCTTGTCCATAATATCAGATAGAGGTACTCAGTTTACCTCCAAGTTTTGGAGATCGTTCTAGAAGGGACTTGGTACTTAGGTCAAGCTTAGCACAACATCTCACCCGCAAACAGATGGTCAGGCTGAATAGGTCATTCAGACTATTGACGATATTTGAGGGTGTGTGTGATTAATTTCAAGGGTAGTTGGGATGATCATTTGCCTCTCATTGAGTATGCATATAACAACATTTACCATTCCAACATTCAGATGGCTCTATTTGAGGCTCTTTATGGGCAGAGATGTAGATCTCCAATTGGTTGGTTTGATGTCGGTGAAGCTACATTGATAGGACCAGATTCAGTTCATGAGGCTATGGAGAAAGTTTATCTTATAAGGGAGCCGTCAAAAGTCCAATGCGGATGTGAGGAGGAGAGAAATTGAGTTCTAGATTGATGATTGGGTGTTTCTGAAGGTATCTCCCCATGAAGGGAGTAATGAGATTCGGGAAGAAAGGAAAACATTGTCCACGTTATGTTGGCTCATACCGGAATGTGTGATGTGTTGGCAAGCTGGCTTATGAGTTGGAGTTGCCCTCTAAATTGGCTTCATGGCACCCAGTTTTCCATGTATCCCTTTGGAAGAAGTGCATAGGAGATTCGGCTCTTATTGTCCCGGTGGAGAGCATAGGTGTGAAGGATAGCCTTAGCAACAAAGAGGTTCCGATTGAAATACTTTAACATCAAGTTAGAAAGCTAAGAAATAAGGAAGTAGGTTCAGTAAAGGTTTTGTGGAGTGTTGAGGGAGCTACATAGGAAGTCTAAGCATATATGATGGCTAAATGTCCGCACCTATTCCCTCCCGGTTCAGTTTCAACTTGAGGTACTAGCTTCCTCCTTAGTACTCTATTCAGTTTAATATTTAGTTCATGTGTCCCAGTTTCTTTCATGTTAATTTTTGTATATTTTATTCATGAATGTAGTCCAGTTATGTATTCTAGTCTGGAGTCAGTCACTCAATTATTTTTCAGCTTTAGATGTTCAATATTTTAGATGTCAAGTCATTTTCCCCATCTTTAAGTATGTTCATGCACATTAGAGGATGAATGTTCACAAGGAGAGATATTGTACTACCCCGGAAGTTCCTAAGCCTAGTGTCGGGATTTGGGAATGAGATAAGTAGAAAAGATGGGAAAAATATCACAAGATGACTCATTGTACGAGTCATGTGAAGCTCCCATGGACCGTTAGTCCATGTCATGGTGAGAATGTGGTCGGTAGGTCCATGACTAGAGAGCCAGGGAACGAATCGTTGGTCAGTGTAACGAGTCGTGGCTCTAATGAGTCATGGGAAGAAATTGTTGTGAGAGTGGTCATTGTCATGGCGACTGGCACAAATCATGGTACAACTCGTTGTATGGGATGAGTCATGGTATTTTTCCGTTGGGAGGTCTTCAAAAAGTTGAGTGGTTGCGAGCAGTGGTGGCAACAGATGGAAATGACCATTTTTTGGGACTAGTAACGAATCATCCTATCCAGTCGTGGGTGAAGACCTATGTTTGGAATTTAGCAAAGTAATGTGAGGAAATAACAGATCATTGTGTGGAGTAACGACTCGTTCTGTCGAGTCATTGTCACAGGAATAGAGAATGTAAGAAATGATGGAAGGAATTAATAGATGGATACCACCAGTCATTGTATCAAAGTATGACTCGTTGTATTGGTCGTGGTCACTGGCAGTGTTAAAATTTCCAAATTTTTCATTAAGGGTATTTTCGTAATTTGAAAGCTATAAGGTCCTAAACTACGTCGTTTTCATCATAGTTACAAGGTTTTTAAGAGTTCTAAACCTATATTAAGTCTTACCATTCCATGCATGAAAGTTTAGAGTTCTTCCTTGTAGATCAAGCTTGAGAAATTCTCCAATTTTCTCTAATTCCCTTTTGGCTTTCAAAGACGAGTGTAAATCGGATTTCCCAGGTATTTCAGACTATGAATGAGAGTTCCTTTCACTCCCATGCTCAAAATTTTTCCCAATTCCATGGATATCCATTATAGATTCAAGTTCATGATCTATTTGGGTTTATCCCTATTTTTTGTGAAATTCTCTATGATTTGTCTATGGGTTAATTCTCTTCATGTATCAAATCATGTTTAAAGATCCATGGGTATATTCTATATCTATTTTTATTATTAATTCATAGTTTCAAATTCTAATTAAATTGTGCCCAACTATGTAAGTATCATTAAAATTAAAGTTATGATTCCGTTATGATCTTGATCTTCCTAAGACCTAAATTATAATTTATGATTATTGATATGATTTTCTCAGGTACTCTTCATGGATTTGTGAATATCAAGTATATGTATTTTCAAAAGTATTCATATCTTCATGATTTATGAATATCAAATATATGTATTTTCAAAAGTATTCATATCTTCACGATTTACGAATTTGTGACTATCAGCCGACTCACGGGCCCTTATTCATGGCTAATCATGTATTTCAAGTATGATCAAATATGTTATATTTTAATTGGTCATGAACTTTATGAATGATTCACGATTACAATTTGAACCTCATGTTCATTTTTTTGGAGTAGCGTCTAGCACCTAGTAGACCCGTCATTCAGGTAAACCCCATGGTCTCAGAACTATGTCCATCATGGATATATACATAGATTTTTGGATCCCTTGTAATATCACATCATGCACGTCCGTTGCCTGGCAATCCAGACCACTTGGATGAAACAATGGGGCATCATGTAAGCTCTATCATGATGGTGTCGGTTAAAACGAGTTCTCCCATTGTTCCTCATGATTTATGTATGGATATGTTTATGTTACTTTAGCTCAAGTTATGTTTATCAAAGTTTCTCTTATGACTATTATTATGATTGGATTATGAATGGTTTGAAAACCTTGAGCCCTTATATTTAAATTATGATATTTACTTCATGATCATGTTGTCCTAGTTTTATGAACTTTTATGTATTTTTAACTGTTTGTTTGTACTTACCTAGCATACTCAGTATAATTCATGTGCTGAACTCATAATCTATGTTGTATCGTTTCATGATACAGGTCCGAGGGATCAATCTCAACAACATCATTAGTCATGCTCCCCTCTCAGGCCTGTCCTAGCCAGCATTGGTGAGTCCTCAACCTCCGAGGACATTCAGTGATCCGTGGTTATGTTATTTAACTTTCAAACTTTCGTCTAGCTAGTTGGGGATGTTGTCCCATCTGCTCATTAGTTATGTTAGAGGCTTTTCAAACAATATGTTTAAATGCAGCTTTTCAGTGTTGATTCGATTTTAGATTGTTATGTACGCAGACTTCCACTTAAGTATGTTTTATCATTTCAATTTCCTCTTGTTGCATGCTATTATCTATTATGTTCATGCCATGGGTCAACATGGAGACTCTGAGGGTTCCTTGTCCCGTTTCTCTATCCAGTCCTATGTTCGGGTCGTGACACGCATGTAGAGTTCTAGGCTGCTTTTTAGATGCCGGCTCAGGCAGTGACCAACCAGGTTAACCAGAAAGTCATCGTGCTAGTAAATACTAATGGGTCTGCAATTGTTTCTAGAGAATGGGATTTTACTTGGATGAAATCCCTAGCATTTCACAGGACTAAAGTAGATGAGGATCTACCGGAATTCATTGATAAGTTTAAGAAGATCACCCAAATCATGGGTGTTACCTTTGTAGAAAGTGTTGATTTGGCCACCTACCTATTGAAAGAGGTGGTTCAGAATTGGTACAATTAATGGAGAAAGGAAGGTGGGTTGGTGCAGGTCTGGTGGAATGGGACGAGTTTGTGACTGCATTCCTGGGCAAGTTCTTTCCTCGAGAGTTAGGGGAAGCTAAGGCTACATAGTTTATTAACTTGAGGCAGAATGATACAATAGTTTAGGAGCATGTATTATAGTTCACTAAACTGTCAACGTATGCTCCTGAAATATTTGCTTAGCCGAGGGCTCGCATGCTCAAGTTCGTGAATAGAGTCTCAAACATGGTGGTCAAGGAGTGCAGAACTACTATGCTCATCAAAGACATAGACATCTCTAGTCTCATCTTTCATGCACAACACATAGAGATGGAGAAATATACGGAGATAGAAAGGGAAAGTAAATGGGTGAGGATAGGCTAGTCTGAATATTCCCAGTAGAGGTTAGGTAGTGGTAATTGCCCCCGGCAACAGAGTCCTCCAGAACCTTCTTCAGCCAGTGCTTCATCTTCCAGGACCCATAAGGATAAAAGAGGTGGGACATCAGGCTCCCAGTCCAAGAGCCATGTCTCTAATAGCAGGACTTTTCCAGCATGACCTAAGTATGTAAAAAACCATCCGGGGGAGTGTCGTTTGGGAGAGGATGGTTGTTTTAGGTGTGGCCAACTAGGTAATGGATTGAGGGATTGCACGTTAGCAGGATGGGGAAGGCCCAATCCACTAGATTAGCAGCTTTTGTCAAGTCATCCAGCTCGGCAGGGTTCTGTCTCAGGTACAGCTGGAAGTTAGCACCGAAATCATTTTTACGCTTTATCCTTTCACCAAGACCAGGAGAACTCACTTGACGTAGTGAATAGAATGTTACGTCTGTTTAAGATAGATGTGTATGCTTTACTAGATCTAGGAGCAACACTTTCGTTCGTGACCCTTTGCATTGTTGTCGAGTTTGATATAAGTCAAAAAATCCTCTTAGAGCCATTTTCAGTCTCTACTCCAGTTGGTGAGGTAATTAGAGCTAGCTGCGTGTATAGGGATTGTCCAGTTAAAGAGTTGCATAAAGTCACTTTAGTTGATCTTGTAGAGCTAGATATGGTCGATTTTGACCTTATTCTTTTCATGGATTGGTTACATTCTTACATTCAGTTGACTATAGTACTAGAGTCATTAGATTCTAATTTCCTAACGAACCAGTCCTCAAGTGGAAGGGTAGTACTTCGGCGCCTAAGGGTAGGTTTATCTCATACCTTAAGGGTAGGAAAATTATTATTAAGGGGTGCATCTATCATGTGGTTAGGGTAAAAAATTCTAGTTTCAAGACCTCAACACATCAATTTTTTCTTGTTGTAAATGAGTTTCCTAATGTTTTTTTATGAAGATCTCCCCGGAGTTGTTCCTCCCGAGCAGCAAATAAACTTCGGCATAGAACTTCTACCAGATACCAAGCCTATCTCTATTCCTCCTTACATAATGGCTCTAGCTGAGCTTAAGAAATGGAAGGAATAGCTCAAAGACCTTCTAGAGACGGGCTTCATCAAACCTAGTATCACTTAATGGGGTGCCCCAGTCCTATTCATGCGAGAGAAAAATGATACACTCAAAATGTGAATCGACTATGTCATCTGAATAAGGTCACTGTCAAGAACAGGTTCCTCTACCATGGGTTGATGACTTATTTGACCAACTTCAGGGGGCTAGCTGTTTTTCCAAGGTAAATCTCAGATCAGGATACCACTAGCTCAGGATCAGAGAATGTGACATTCCAGAAATGGCCTTCAGAACTATGTATGGTCAATAAAAATTCATAGTTATGTATTTTGGACTAACCAATGCTCCTGCAACTTTTATGGATCTAATGAATTGTGTATTAAAGCAGTACCTTGACATGGTCATTGTTATCTTTATAGACGATATTCTATTTTACTACAGAATAGAGTAGGAGCATGAAAACCATTTAATAATAGTTTGGAAGACTCTCAGGGACTACCAGTTGTTCGCCAAATTTAGCAAGTGCCAATTCTGGCTATCAGTTGCATTCCTCGACTATGTGGTCTCCAGAGAGGGTATTCAAGTGGATCCTCAAAAGGCAGCGGCAGTCAAGGACTAGCCAAGACCCACTTATCCCTCAGACATTAGGAGTTTCTTGGGCTTAGCCTGTTATTACATCTAATTGGTAGAAGGATTGTCCTCCATTTCCTCTCCTTTGACCAAACTAACTCAAGAGAAGGTAAATTTTCAGTGTCCTGAGGTAAGTGGGAAGATCTTTTAGGAGCTGAAGACTCGACTCACCACGACCCTAGTTCTGAATCTGCTAGATGGTTCAGACGGGTTTGTGATCTAGTGTGATGTCCCCAGAAATGGCCTTGGTTGTGTTTTTGAGGCAGCATGGTAAGGTGATAGCTTATTATTCTAGACAACTCAAGGTTCATGAGAAGAACTATTTGACTCATGATCTTGAACTTGCAGCAGTGGTATTTTCCATGAAGATTTGGAGGCATTACCTTTATAGGGCTCATGTTGATATTTTCACTAATCACAAGAGTCTATAATATATATTCAGTGAGAATGATTTAAAACTTAATCAGAGAAGATGGCTAAAATAATTGAAGGATTATCATATTAGTTTTTTGTAGCACCTGGGTAAGGCCAATGTAGTGGCTGATGCCCTTTTCTAGATGTCTATCGAAAGCATTCCTGCTATTGAAAAGGGTAAAAAGGAACTAACAAGGGATATCCATAGACTAGCTCAGTTAGGGGTCTAATCGTTTGACACAGTAGAAGGTGGTGTTGTAGTCTAGAGTGGGTCAGAATCCTCCCTAGTGGTAGAGATTAAGTCAAAGCAGGATGAAGACCAAATTTTTCTCAAGTTAAAGGAAGTAGTCTTGAGGAAAGAGGTGGAAACATTCTCCAAAAAGGGAGATGGAGTGCTCCATTGTTAGGGTAGGTTGGGTGTTTAAGATGTGAATGATTGAGGCATCAAGTACTAAAGAAAGCACACATCTCCAGGCACTCTATTCACCTGGTGCCACTAAGATGTACCGCGATCTACCAAAAGTCTACTAGTGGAATGGCATTAAGAAGGACATCGCAGATTTGTGGCTAAGTGTTAGAATTGCCAACATGCCAAGGTTGAACATTAGAGACTAGGGGGTATGACACAGAATACTAGAATTCATACTTGGAAGTGGGAAGAGATAAACACGGACTTCATCACAGGTTTATCTTGTACACACTAGAAGCATGATTTAATTTGGGTGGAGGTAGACTTGATGACTAAGGAAGCACATTTCCTACCAGTCAAAACCATGGACTCAGCAGTGGATTATGCTAGACTGTATATTTGGGAGTTAGTATATATACACAGATTCCTATTATCCATCATTTTATAGAAGGATACTCAGTTAACCTAGCACTTCTAGAAGACTTTTTAGAAAGTACTTAGTACTCAGGATAATCTCAGCACAACTTTTCACCCAAAAATAGATGGCCAGGCTGAATGGAATTTCGGACTTTCGAGGATATGTTGAGGGCTTGCGTTATTGATTTCAAGGGCAGCTGGGATGATCACCTACCTCTCGCTGAGTTTGCGTACAATAATAGCTACCACTCTAGTATTCAGATGGCCTCATTTAAGGCATTATATGTTAGGAGGTGCGGATCTCCTATAGGGTGGTTTGAGCTTGGTGAAGCTATCTTATTAGGACCTGATTCAGTAGATGAGGCTATGTAGAAGGTTCAACTTATCAGGGAATGGTTGAAAATAACTCAAAGCCGACAAAAAATCATAAGAGTATGTAAGAAGAAGGGAGTTAGATTTTGCTATGGTTTATTGGATATATCTGAAAATCTCATCAATGAAGCAGGTGATGAAATTCGGGAAGAAAGGAAAGCTCAGTCCCAGATATGTTGGCTCTTACAGGATCCTGAGACACATTGGAAATGTGCCCTATGAGCTGGAGTTGCTTGCGGAGTTAGCATCGCTGCACCCAGTCTTGTTGAAGAAATGCATAGGTGACCCGACCATAGTAGTGAATCTACAGAGTGTTGGGATAAAGGATAGTCTCTCTTAAAAAGAAGTTTCTGTTCAGATCCTAGACCATCAGGTTCGCAAGATGAGGAATAAGGAGGTCACTTCGTTAAAGGTTTTATGGAGGAACCTGCTAGTTAAGGGAGCTACATGGGAAGCAAAAGTAGACATGATGGCTAAATACCCTTATCTATTCCCTTCCAACACAGTTTAAACATCAAGTACTAAATTCCTCTTCAATACTCTATACGTTTCCTTACGCTTCAGCTCCATTCATGTTTTATGGTGCACCATAGTAACATAATTCGGTCTATATGTCTATCTCAGTTTAGAGTCGGTCACTCCTTCAGTAATCAGTTATTAGTTTTAAATTCAAGATTGCAACTCATTTCCTAGATCCCGACTTACTTAGTATTCATTCTAGGGAGAATGTTACCAAGGGGGAGATATTCCAACACCCCAAAAATTCCTGGGACTATCCTTTAGACTTAAAATGTAACCATGCAAAAAATTGGCAGAAAGGCCTCACAACGAGTCACAGTACGACTTGTAGGATAGTGGTACAAGTCGTACCAAGACTTGTAGCAGGAGGGTCAGGGAAAGTAGTATGGGTGACTAAGAGAAACCACAAGTGCATGTCACAAATTGTACCACTGTGGTACGAATCATACTAACTAGTGGTGGAAAAGTTTAGAGAAGAGGTAAGGAGTTCTGGGAAAAAACACGAGCCAAGGTACGACTCATGGTAGGCAGGTATGAATCATACTATCCAGTCGTGAATTGATTTTCAAAGAAATGTTCAAAAGACTTTGAGAAAGCTGATGTTCCCGCAAGTGTACGGGTCGTACAAGTAATATAGTGGCCCTTTTTAAGAGCCAGATGTCGAACCCACAGGGACTGGACCAATTCAGCTAACTATCGAGTTCAAGTGTGATATTAACTTTCGCAAGTGTTGATTATAGAAGTTTTCGATAGAGAGTAACTAAGTCTAATTGTGGTCAACGAAATATTCTGAATTCACTCAAGAAGCAACATAGAGTTAAAGCCGGATAATCATGTGCTACTACGAATTACAATGGTTAAGTATGAAACTATCAATTGTCATCTCACATAATTAGAATTGCATGTTCATGGCCTTTCGAACCTCTAAACATGACAAACTAGCCTCACTACTCCATTGAGAGCGAGGATGATAATTCTAGTTCGTGGGCAATTAATTACGTGGATGTGGTTTACGTGGATATGATTAGGGACTCTCGTACTTCTAATCATTCGACTCAACTTAGCTACACAACTACTTCTTCGAGTGGTGATGTGA
>JACEIK010003753.1:0-28988 GCA_018107945.1 Datura stramonium | reverse complement strand
ATATATTGTATTGATAATGATCCCCTCAAATGTGATATCACGCCTAATGCACGACCCTTTCTTGGCAAGCCAGGGTCGGCTCTGCCCACTTGAGTGAGATAGTTGGGGCATCATGAAAGGCTCTACCATTATGGTGTCGGTTATGATGAGTTCTCCCATTGTTCCGCATGTCTTATGCATTGTTAAATTTATTTTAATGTCTCAAGTTATGTTTTAATAATGTTTACTTACGATTATGACTTTGAATGATTTATGATTGATTTGAAAATCTTGTGCCTTATGTTTTATTACGAAGATTATGATTTAAGTATGTCGTCCTTATACTATGTCTATTTATGAGATTTACTTTACTTTAAAATATTCGTTTTACATACCTTGAATACTCAGTACTTTCCACGTACTGACTGCATACTTTCTATATTGTATCGTTTCATGAAACAGGGTACGGATCTCAGGCTCGTCCTCATTGTTAGTCCAGCTCAGCTTATGCTTTCAGATTATTGGTGAGTCCTCATGTTTCGAGGTCTGTTTGATAGACTATCATGTTGTTAATATTCCAATATTGGTCGGGTTAGTTGGGGATGTTGTCCCATCAACCAATCTTATGTATTAGAGGCTTTCAGATAAGTATGTAGTGCTCAGTTGTGTATATGTTCAGTATTTCATGATGTTACACTATAATTACATTTCCGCTATGTTCATTTTACTAATTATCATTCTATTTATTTGAATGAGATTAGTTGTATGCATGAGCCATGGGTCGACTTGGGGTCCCTTGTCCCGTGTCTACGATCCGGGTGTACGTTCGGGTCATGTAAATCTTGGTATCAGAGCCATAGGTTTGAAGTGTCCTAGGGTGTCTGAAAGCCATGTTAAGTATAGTCTTTTTCATTGGTGTGAAACACCCCACACTTTTGACGAAGAGGCTACTAGACGTTTAGAAAATGTTCCCCTCTTTCATGTTGTATGTCATGCGATAAAAAGCCTTTCCATCCTTTTAATTCGTTCTATTTGCAATTTCAGAATTATGGAAACGATGAATGCCACGGAGATGGAAATGACCATGGGCATCAGCAAGCCCCACATGTTCAGCATCCCCATGCACCAGAGCCAGGTGCCTACGCTGAGTTTCCAGCAGCTATCCAGATGTTTGTGCAGGCCTTGACCGCTCAGTTCAACCAGCAAGTTGTTACGCAAGTCCCACAGAATGACAATGCGACGGTGGCCCGCATTAGAGACTTCTTGAGGATGAACCCTCCTGAGTTCATAGGATCGAAGGTGGATGAGGATCCACACGAGTTCATTTAAGGGATCTTAAAGATCACTAAGGTTATGGGGGTGAAAAATGGGTAGTGTGTGGACTTGGCCTCTTATCAGCTAAAAGAGGTCTCTCATATTAGGTACAAGAAATGGAAGGACAACATGGCAGCGGGAGTGGGCCCTATCAGCTGTGATGAGTTCCACATGCCCTTTCTCAACAGGTTCTTCCCTAGGGAGATGAGGGAGTTGAGAGTGGTTGAGTTTGTTAACCTCAAGCAAGGAAAAATGACAGTGTTGGAGTATTCTCTTGAGTTCACCCGATTGTCAAATACGCCCCAGAGTTAGTGATGGACCAGAGGGCGCGGGTGAGCCGATTCGTTAATGGTGTGGCCGATTATTTAGACAAGGATTGCAGGACTGCTATGCTCCACCAGGATATGGAATTTCCTCGCATAGTGTTGTACGCCTAGAAGATGGAGGCGGCTCATGCGAGGGAGAAGGAGGCAAAGAGGGCTCGGACGGACAGCCGTGGGTTTTCACATTAGAGGTCTGGCGGTGGCTACTGTCCACAGTTTTAGCATAGATCACTAGCCCCAGCACCATTATAAGCTAGTGTTCCATCTAGACCCAGGGTTGATCAGAGGAGCAGGGCTCTAGGGTCGAGGGATCAGAGGGGCACCTAGAAAGGATATACCTCTCCATCCTATGGGAAGTGCGGAAAGAGCCACACCGGGGAGTGCTTGCTCGACTCAGATGTCTGCTATTGGTGTGGTAGATCTGGGCACATGCGCCGAGCGTGCCAATATTCTAGAAAGAGTAATGATAGGATTCGTGCACAGACCACTAGGACAGCAGCAGCTCCAACCCGTCCCGCTCTACAGGGAGCATCAACTAGTGGATATGGCGGACAGTGCCAAAACTGATTCTATGCCCTTGCCTCGGGCTAGGAGCAGGAGACTTCGCCAGATGTGGTCACTAGTATGTTGCGTGTATTTCATATTGATGTTTATGTCTTGCTAGATCCAGGATCTTCCTTGTCTTTCGTGACTCCTTATATTTCTAGTAGCCTTAGAGTTAGTCCTGAGACCTTGTTAGAACCGTTTTCAGTTTCGACCCCTATTGGTGATTTGGTCATAGCTAGACGAGTATATAGAGAATGCCCGGTCACTGTGTTGCGTAAGGTTATCTTCGTAGACCTTTTTGAGTTAGCCATGACTGACTTTGACATTATTCTTATCATGGATTGGTTGTTTGATAGTTATGCTTTGATTAATTGTAGGACCCGTACAGTGGAATTTCGTTTCCCAAGTGAATTGGTGTTGGAGTGGAAGGGTAGTTTAGTGGTACCAGCAGGTCAATTTATTTCATATATTAAGGCCATGAAAATGATCTCTAAAGGTTTCATGTACCACCTAGTAAGGGTTAAGGATGTGGAGTCTAAGACCTCGATAATTGAGTCAGTTCCGGTGGTGTGGGAATATCCGGAGTTGTTTCTTGACGATTTGCCCGGTGTTCCTCCATAGAGGAAAATTAACTTATGTATTGATCAATTGCCAGATATGCAACCTATCTCTATTCCTCCTTATAAGATGGCCCCAGCCAAACTAAAGGAATTGAAGGATTAGTTGAAGGATCTGTGGGATAAGGGCTTCATTTCATCGAGTCAGTGTCCATGGGGTGCACTAGTTCTATTTGTTCGAAAGAAGGACGATTCCCTTCGTATGTGTATTGACTATCAGCAATTGAACAAGGTTACCATCAAGAACAGGTGCCCCTTACACAGGATCGATGACTTGTTTGACTAACTTCAGCATGCCAAGTGCTTCTCCAAGATTGATCTCAGTTCGGGGTATCATCATCTCAGAGTTTGGGAGAGTGACATCCGGAGACCACTTTCAGGACTCGGTATGGTCACTACGAATTTGTTATTATGTCTTTTAGACTAACCAATTCCCCTGCAGCTTTTATGGATCTAATGAACAGTGTGTTCAAGGCATATTTGGACATGTTCGTGATTGTGTTCATTGACAACATTCTTATATACTCCCAGAGCGAGGAGAAGCATGCCACTCATTTGAGAATAGTGCTGCAAATCCTCAAGGAACGTCAGTTGTTTGCAAAGTTTAGCAAGTGTGAATTTTGGCTAAACTCGGTAGCATTTCTAGGACATGTGGTATCAAGCGAAGGAATAAGGGTAGATTCCCATAAGATCGAGGCGGTAAAGAATTAGACTAGACCGATGAATCCTTCAGAAATTCAGAGTTTCTTGGGCCTAGAAGGTTACTACCGAAGGTTTGTTGAGGGTTTCTCATCTATTGCAGCACCGTTGACTGAGTTGACTCAAAAAAAGGGTGAAGTTCCAATTGTCGGATGCTTGTGAGGAAAGCTTCCAAGAGTTGAAGACCCGACTCACTTCAGCACCAGTGTTGACCTTACCTGAGGGTACTGAGGGCTTTGTTTTATATTGTGATGCTTCGAGAGTCGTACTAGGATGTGTGTTGCTATAGTGTGGGAAGGTAATAGCATATGCCTCGAGATAGCTGAAATTTCATGAAAAGAATTATCTGACCCACGATCTTGAGTTGGCCGCGGTGGTGTTTGCATTGAAGATATGGTGACACTACTTGTATGGGGTCCACGTGGATGTATTTACAGATCAAAAGAGCTTGCAATGTGTGTTCACACAGAAAGATCTAAATCTTCGGTAAAGTAGGTGGTTGGACTTTCTTAAGGACTACGACATGAGTGTTCTCTACAACCTGGGCAAGGCTAATGTGGTTGCAGATGCACTTAGTAGGCTCTCTATGGAAAGTATGTCCCACATGGATGAGGGAAAGAAGGAGTTGGTCAAGGATGTCCACCGACTTGCAAGACTGGGAGTTAGATTGTTCGACTCGTAGATGGCAGTGTTGTTGTGCATAATGGGTCAGAATCATCCTTGGTGGTTGACTTCAAGTCTAAGCAAGATGAGGATCCAGTTTTGAGGAAGTTGAAGGAGGCGGTGTGAAGTCAAAAGGTGGAGGTTTTCTCCCAAGAGGGATATGGGGTACTACGATACCAGGGTCAACTATGTGTTCCGAATGTTGATAATTTGAGAGTTTAGATATTGCATGAGGCACATGGTACCAGATATTCTATTCACCCAGGATCCACCAAGATGTATCAGGACTTGCGAGAAATCTATTTGTGGGATGGTATGAAGAAGGATTTATTGAGCCTTATGTTTTATTACGAAGATTATGATGTAAGCATGATGTCCTTCTCCTATGTAAATTTATGAGCTTTACTTTACTTTAAAATGTCAATTTTACTTACCTTGCATACTCAGTACATTCCACGTACTGACCGTATACTTTCTATGCTGTATCATTTCATGATACAGGGTCCGGATCTCAGGTTCATCCTCATCCTTAGTCCATCTCAGCTTACTCTTTCAGCTTATTGGTGAGTCCTCATGTTCCGAGGGTTGTTTGATAGAATTTCATGTTGTTTATATTTCAGTATTGGTGGGTTGGTTGGGGATATTGTCCCATCAACCCATCTTATGTATTATAGGCTTTCAAACAAGTATGTAGTGCTCAACTATGTATATGTTTAGTATTTCATGATGTTACGCTATAATTATGTTTCCATTATATTTTTTTACTAATTATCATTCCTCTTAATGAGATTAGTTGTATGCATGAGCCATGGGTCGACATGGGGTCCCTCGGGGTCCGTTGTCCCATGTCTACGATCCTGGTGTACGTTCGGGTCGTGAAAGCCCTCACATAAGAGAGTTACCCATTTTCGCTCATATGTTTTCAAAATATAACATGCATGGGTATATGAACAAGAAATACTCTCACTCTCAAAAAAGAGTTCATATGCAACATGTATTGACTCATAAGCTTGCCTTTAGTGTTTTAGTCCACCAATTTAGGAATATTTTAACATAAGATCAAATAGGACATAATGGGTTGTAATGTAAGTTAAGGGGCGGGTAGGTACTATTTTGGCCAGTAATAGTGACTATCTTCCGTAAGCGCTTTTAATACATCACACTTTCATTACGACATTATATCCTCTTATTTCACCTTTATTCTTTCAACTCCCATTTTCCTCTTCATTTCCCCATTTCATTAGGCACAATAAAGCTATTAGTAAGGAGTACTTGAGTAATTTTATTTTTTTCTCTTTTCTTCTTTTACTTCCTACTAACTCTTATTCATTTTTAAACAAGTGCACCTTTAGTCTTTTCTTTAACTTCCACAACTTACTCTTTTCTTCCTTCTTTCAACTCCTCAATTTCACTTAAGCGCTTAGGAGTTTTGGATCAAATTCAAGGCTATTGGAAAGAAGGGGTTAAGCTCATTTTGTAGCTATCAAAGAATAGGCTAAAAGCTTAATGGGGCTAACTAGGTTAGACATTCAAGGTAGGTAAAGCAAGGGATAAAAAATTTGCCTCATTCAAAGAAATGCCTAAATCATCTCCTATAATCGACATCCCTTATTTCATTTAGTATACACACCAGGCACGTTCTAGACACTACACAACAGCATGGAATATTGAAAAACCTTACAGTGAAAGCACATGCTCAATTCCATATAGATTCAATAGACTTCTTAACTTAGCTAATCACAAGAATGCAAAATTCAGCTTTAAGCACATCGAGTCACATACAAGAGCCTAGGTTTCTGAAAAAGAGTTATACAACTGTTAAGCATGCTTCAAAATTAACAACACTTGCATCTTAAAATCATGTTTATCACATAAAAAGAACATCAAGCAATCAATCAGCTAAGAGTTCAAAAACAAAAACCTATTGACTAATTTTCCCTCAAGACGGTCGTCATCCATCCATCGTCAGAAAAAGTCCCTAACTATGACTAAGAATAGCAATGTCCAAACAAAGAAAAATTTTATTCATCGGTTCAAAGTGCCCCCGTCTGAAAAAAATCGAAAAGAAAAACCAACGGGTGGGTGAATTATGCTCAAGTCAAAAAAAATTTCATCAAACAATACAATACAAAGCACTAAGTTCACCCGAACTCATTAAGCAAAAAATTTTGAAATTTCCCTCCCCGCAATTAAAATATGCTATGTCCCCAAAGCATTAATTAAGAATACTAAAAGAGTGAGAAATATTCCTGAGGCCTCTAGGCCTAGATAAAAGCACGTTTTTCATCATTTTTGCACAGGTGGGTCATAAACCCCACACTCATCTTCTTCCATGCTCCTTAGCTTCCTCTTCTAAGGGTACTCAGACTTCCCCTCAATTCGTGGTTAAATCACCACAACAACAAAAAGTGAAAATAAATAAAATCAAAACAAAAGGAAAATAAAATTGTACCGGTGGTACCCTTAGGTTGCCTCCCAAGCAGTGCCTGATTTTACGTCGCGGCACAACATGGACTATCCTTCTCAGGACATCCTCAAACCAATGTTCCCTTTCGAGAACCATCTTCTTCTCTTTTTATTGTTCAAGGGAACAACCTCTACTTTGTCCCTCCCTTCTTCCAAATTCTTCTTTAACTTAATCCCTCCATCAAATTCGGGCTGATATGTGATCATCTCCTGCGACAGTGGACCAATGCAATATACCACCCCACACTTATCATCTAACAACACATTGATCATGCAAAGATATTTGTAGAGTCGGGGTGGGTTTATCTCTTGCTACACTGTGAAGAGCTTTTTATCATCATCGACACTCATTTTGAGGATATCTGCTCCCATATTTATTATGGCTCCTTCAGTTGACAAGAAAGGCTATCTCAAGATCAGGGTTACCTTGTCATCAACTTTAAAATCATGTATGATGAAATTAGTGGGTATAATGAAATTACCCACTTTGATGAGAAGGTCCTCAATTATTCCCTCTAGGGCCACTATGGACTTGTCTGCTAGCTGCAGCATCACTCATGTTGGCCTCGGTTGACCCAACCCCAAGGTGTTAAACAAAGATAGGGCCATTAAATTTACTGCTGCCCCAAAGTCACAAAGAGCTATTATCACTTCAGCTTTACAATTTTTGTATGGGGAGGGTAAGACTCCCTGAGTCCTTTAGTTTTTCAGCATCTTGCTCATTACCCTGTAGCTGCACTCCTCTATCAATGCCACAGTTTGGACATCCACCATTCTGACTTTGTTGGCCACCACATGTTTCAAGTACTTAGTGTACTTTGGCATTCCCTGTAAAACATCAACTAAGGACAAATTTATGTGAAGTTCTTTGAAAATATCAGAGAATTTTTTAAAGTATTCCTCCTCCTTGCTCTTCTTAAGTCTTTGCAGGAATGGTTGTGGTGGTCTCTGTGCTGGCCGGATTGATGATTGTGCATTATGTTGCACAACACTCTGATTATCTCCATTGTTGGTAGATGGACCCTGTCTGACCAGCTTCGGCTGCACCTCATTTCTTTTTTCCTTTTGTGGTGCATCAGCCAACTGCTTGTGACTCCTCAGACTAATGGCATTGACTTGTCAAGGGTTTGTATCTTTGTCACTAGGTAACACTCCCGTGGCCTGATGTGCTGAGAAGATGCTAATTGACCCATCTGCTTCTCTAGATTTTGGGTGGCCAACTGTTGACTTTTAAAATATGAAGTCATCCATGCCTTATTCTCTTCCAATTGGGTCTGAGTAGCCATAATTTTCCGCAACATCTCCTCAATGTTACGACTGCTCGACTAGACACCGTTCTACCTGTTCTGCTGCTGATACTGTTGCTGCTAAGGTTGCTGGTAGCTTTGACTTTGACTACTACCCCAAGAAAAATTTGGGTGACTCTGCCAATTTTTGTTGTAGCATAATTCTGATTTTTTCTCTGAACATTCCCCATAAAATTGATAGATTTCGGATTTTCCCCACAAGATTATGCATTGTGCCTATTATTTCCACAGACTTCACACCAACTTAGAGCCTGCTAAACTGCATTCACTTGTCCCTGCGGTTGGTTCATACTCAATTTGTTGAACTGAGTCATCCTCTGATGCTGAAATGATGCTAGCTGTGCCGCCAAGGCATTAACACTATCTACCTCTATCAGCCCTGCTACTCTCTTACCTGCCCCTCTCGATGAGTCTATGGCACTCTGGATTTCCCTGAGCAATTCTGTTCAACAGAGTGTACAACTCATCATTAGTCTTCTCCAATGCTTTCCCACCTTATGCAGAGTCTAATAGAATCTTCGTATATAGGTCTAGACTCTCTACAAAGGTGTGAGCTAACACCTCATTGGACTGCTGGTGATTTGGGCAGTCTCTCAACAGTGACTTGAATCTTTCCAAACCCAAATATAAGTTCTCCTTCGGCCTCTACGTGAAGCTTAATATCTCACTTTTGAGCTTAATAGTCTTGCCCGAAAGGAAGAATTTGATGAGGAACTTCATTGCTAGGCCGTCCCAAGAAGTAATGGAATTAGGTGGCTCAGCCTTCAACCACCTCTTTGCCTCTCCCAACAATGAAAATGGGAAGAGTGTGAGCCAGACATAGTCAGTTGACATTCCAGTGGGGACGAAAGTGTCACTGATCTCCAACAAGTTCTGTAAGTGTTGTTGTGGGTCCTCATGAGTGATTCCAGTGAACTGGATACTCGAATGTAATAGCTGCACCATGTTCTGCTTAAGCTCAAAGTTCCCTTCGGGCTCCAGTTTGAGGATACTAGAGGTCACATTCGTCGCTAGTAGGATTGCCACTTCACGAACTGGTCGAGCTGCCATTTGATTAGGTAACAACTATGCTTGCCCCACTGGTGGATGTTGTTGCAACTGCTCTAGTAACCTTTTCAACTTTCACTCTAGAGCAAATGCAGTTGGCGTTAAGGTTCCAACAAAGGTTCCACCAGCTCTCTATTCCTTGATAGTTCTGCAAGGACAACCTGTTACTTGCAATATAGAAGACTAAGATTAGTTTTTCAACACTTAACGAAATTAAAAATCACACAAAAACAGAAAAATTCACAAAACTTTGCTAGTCCCTAGCAACGAAACTAAAAACTTATTTGTGCCAGCGGTCGTACAAGTAATATAGTGGCCTTCTTCAGATCCTGATGTCGAACCCAAAAGGAATGGATTGATTCAGCGAAAAGAAATATCAAGTTCGAGTGTTAATTTAACCTACACAAGTGTTGATTATAGACATTTCAGGAAAATATAATTAAGTCTAGGGGTGATCACAAAATAATCGAGAAACAATACAAGAAGAAACTAGAGTTAAGGCCTGATAATCATGCAATGCTACAATTCTCAATGGTTCAATTATGAAAACATCAGTTGTTGTCTAAAATAGTAAAAATGTGATCTTCACGATCTTTCGAGCCTCTAAACCTGACAAACTAGTGTCACACCTACATCATTGAGCGGGGATGTGATGTCCTAATTTGTGAGACTTTTATCTACATGAATGTGGTTTACGGAGTTTATGCCCTTGATTATAGTCTTTCGTACCTCTAATCATTTAACCTAACATAGCTTCACAAAGTGGTGATGTGACAATTCTAAGTTGGTGTCAAGCTCATCCTGTTAAGTAACAAAGCAAGGAAAATTAGGTATAGTTCTATCCTAACTGTGAATCAAGTCTTAACGACTTTGAACTTGCTCCCAGTATTCTTGTGTTCTAGCCTAAGGTTAGTCTTTTAAGATTTTGACTAAGGTTAACACATTTGTTTCAATGGTGATCAAGCATTAAAACAACAATTAACAAGAAAGCAAGACAAAAACACAAAGAAACTTAAACCAAAAATAAATTCATGCAATTGCATTCACATCACGTGGCCTCAACCCAAGAGGAAGGGTTTTAGCCACTCATTTTCATACAATCATTCAAAGACATCTTTGAATCAAAGTATGTAGAAGATTGGATAAAATAGAATAAAGGAAATCAAACCCTAAGAAGAAGTTCCTTCGTTCTCCCTTCGCTCCTTTCCGTTCTTCCCAAAATATTTCGTGATAAAATGATTTTATAAGCTAAGTATCCTATTTATACTAAGTGGAAAAACAAAATTTTTGGTCGGCCATGGACCAACTCTGTGCCACTTTGCCCATCGCGGCAGTTTGATGGTGTGACACAGCCTGGTCGCACATGCCCACTGGACTGATGGCATCGACAGTCCTTGTGCGAAGCTTGTGCGCGTCACCCAGTGTGGCGCGCTGCTTCTCACGTGCGGAAGATGAAGTGACACGTCCTCCATCGTGCGACAAGTCCTGATGTGGAACGGCGCCAACGTGCAGGCGCACTACCTGGCAGCTCTCGTACGCACTCCTACTTGCATGACATGGTGCTGGGCGCGCCAATGGCCTATCGTGGCACACTAGTGGCCTAAGCAGCCCCTCTCCTTTGCAACTTCATGCCATCTTCCTTGAAATGCTTTTCCAACTCTTTCTTATGCATTAACCATCATATTTAGTCCCTCCTAAGAATTTTAAACCTACAAAAAAAACACTAATCATATCGGTTAGTGCATACACAAAAATATTCAAAATCACATGAGAATGTAATTAATTATATTGATAAACTTGACTAACTTAAGTTAAAAAATAGAACTTGGGAATGTAATTATTCCCAAGATAACCTAGCAACCCCACCAGCATGCTCAGCTAAGCAGGGTGCATCCGATATTGCAGGTGGTGGTCAGCGCCAGAACAGATTCTATCTCCTAGCATCTCGTTAGGAGAAGGAGGTCTCCCTAGATGTATTCACTAGTATGTTATGAGTATTCCACCTTGATTTATATGTATTGTTTGATCGAGGGGATAATTTATCTTCTTTTTTTATCTTCAAGGGAACAACCTATACTCTGTCCCTCCCTTCTTCCAAATTCTTCTTTAACTTAATCCCTCTATCAAATTCGGGCTGATATGTGATCATCTCCTGCAGGAGTGGACCCATGCAATATACCACCCCACACTTATCATCTGACAACACATTGATCTTGCAAAGATCTCTGTAGAGTCGAGGTGGGTTGATCTCTTGGTAAACTCTGAAGAGCTTTTTTTCATCATTGACACTCATTTTGAGGATACCTGCTCTCATATTTATTATGGCTCCTTCAGTTGCAAAGAATGGCCATCCTAAGATCAGGGTTACCTTGTCATCAACTTTAAAATCAAGTATGATGAAATCAGTGCGTATAATGAAATTACCCACTTTGATGAGAAGGTCCTCAATTATTCCCTCTATGGCCACTATGGACTTGTCTGCTAGCTGCAGCATCACTCCTGTTGGCCTCGATTGACCCAACCCCAAGGTGTTAAACAAAGATAGGGGCATTAAATTTACTGCTGCCCCTAAGTCACAAAGAGCTATTATCACTTCAGCTTTACCAATTTGTATGCGGAGGGTAAGACTCCCTGAGTCCTTTAGTTTTTTCAGTATCTTGCTCATTACCCTGTAGCTGCACTCCTCTATCATTGCCATAGTTTGGACATCCACCAATCTGACTTTGTTGGCCACCACATGTTTCATGTACTTAGCGTACTTTGGCATTCCATGTAAAACATCAAGTAAGGGTAAATTTATGTGATGTTCTTTGAAAATATCAGAGAATTTTTTAAAGTATTCCTCCTCCTTGCTCTTCTTAAGTCTTTTCAGGAATGGTTGTGGTGGTCTCTGTGCTGGCTAGAATGATGATTCTTCATTATGTTGCACAACACTCTGATTATCTCCCTTGTTGGTAGATGCACCCTGTCTGACCAGCTCCGGTTGCACCTCATTTATTTTTTCCTTTGGTGGTGCATCACCCAATTGCTTGCCACTCCTCAGAATAATTGCATTGACCTGTCGAGGGTTTGTATCTGTGTCACTGGGTCACCCTCCCGTGGCCTAGTGTGCTGAGAAGCTACTAATTGACCCATCTGCTTATCTAGATTTCGGGTGGCCAACTGTTGACTTTTCAAATCTGAAGCCATCCATGCTTGATTCTAATCCAATTGTGTCTGAGTAGCCATAATTTTCTGCAACATATCCTCAATGTTACGGCTGCTCGACTAGACACCATTCTACCTGTTCTGCTGCTGATACTGTTGCTGCTAAGGTTGCTGGTAGCTCTGACTTTGACTGCTACCCCAAGAAAAATTTGGGTGACTCTGCCAATTTTTGTTGTAGGTGTTCCCATAATTCTGATTTTTTCTCTAAACATTCCCCACAAAATTGATAGATTTTGGATTTTCCCCACATGATTCTGCATTGTGCCTATTATTTCCATAGACTTCACACCAACTTGGAGCCTGCTGAACTGCATTCACCTGTCCCTGCGGTTGGTTCATACTCAATTTGTTGAACTGAGTCATCCTCTGATGCTGAAATGATGCTAGCTGTGCCGCCAAGGAATTAACACTATCTACCTCTATCAGCCCTGCTGCTCTCTTACCTGCCCCTCTCGATGAATCTATATGCCACTCTGGATTTCCCTGAGCAATTCTGTTCAACAGAGTGTACAACTCATCATTAGTCTTCTCCAATGCTTTCCCACCTTATGAAGAGTCTAATAGAATCTTCGTATAT
This sequence comes from Datura stramonium, assembly GCA_018107945.1. Classification (NCBI taxonomy): domain Eukaryota; kingdom Viridiplantae; phylum Streptophyta; class Magnoliopsida; order Solanales; family Solanaceae; genus Datura; species Datura stramonium. The sequence continues at coordinate 16,243 of JACEIK010003753.1, read as the reverse complement.
AGGTCTAGAATCTTTAAAAAGGTGTGAGCTAACGCCTCATTGGACTGCTGGTGATTTGGGCAGTCTCTCAACAGTGACTTGAATCTTTCCCAACCCAAATATAAGTTCTCCTCCGGCCTCTACGTGAAGCTTAATATCTCACTTCTGAGCTTAATAGTCTTGCCCGAAAGGAAGAATTTGATGAGGAACTTCATTGCTAGGTCGTCCCAAGAAGTAATGGAATTAGGTGGCTCAGCCTTCAACCACCTCTTTGCCTCTCCGAACAATGAAAATGGGAAGAATGTGAGCCGGACATAGTCAGTTGACACTCCTATGGGGACAAAAGTGTCACTGATCTCCAAGAAGTTCTGTAAGTGTTGTTTTGGGTCCTTATGAGTCATTCAAGTGAACTGGATACTCGAATGTAATAGATGCACCATGTTCTGCTTAAGCTCAAAGTTCCCTCCGGGCTCCGGTTTGCGGATACTTGAGGTCACATTCGTCGCTAGTAGGATTGCGACTTCACGAACTAGTCGGTCTTCCATTTTATTAGGTAACAACTATGCTTTCCCCACTGGTGGATGTTGTTGCAACTGCTCTTGTAACCTTTTCAACTTTCACTCTAGAGCTTCCCTCCAGAGCAAATATAGTTGGCGTTCAGGTTCCAACAAAGGTTCCACCAGCTCTCTATTCCTTGATAGTTCTGCAAGGACAACCTGTTACTTGCAATATAGAAGACTAAGATTAGTTTTTCAACACTTAACAAAATAAAAAATCACACAAAAACAGAAAAATTCACAAAACTTTGCAAGTCCCTGGCAACGACACTAAAAACATATTTGTGCCAGCGATCGTACAAGTAATATAGTGGCCTTCTTAAGAGCCTGATTTGGAACCCACAGGGAATGGATTGATTTAGTGAAAAGAATTATCAAGTTCGAGTGTTAATTTAACCTTCACAAGTGTTGATTATAGACATTTCGAGAAAATCTAATTAAGTCTAGGGGTGATCACAAAATAATCGAGAAACAATACAAGAAGAAACTAGAGTTAAGGCCTGATAATAATGCAATGCTACAATTCTCAATGGTTCAATTATGAAAACATCAGTTGTTGTCTAAAATAGTTAAAATGTGATGTTCACGATCTTTCGATCCTCTAAACCTGACAAACTAGTGTCACACCTACATCATTGAGCGGGGATGTGATGTCCTAATTCGTGAGCAATTTATCTACATGGATGTGGTTTACAGAGTTTATGCCCTTGATTATAGTCTTTCGTACCTCTAATCATTTAACCTAACATAGCTTCACAAAGCGGTGATGTGACAATTCTAAGTCGGTGTCAAGCTCATCCCGTTTAGTAACAAAGCAAGGCAAATTAGGTATAGTTCTATCCTAACTGTGAATCAAGTCTTAACGACTTTGAACTTGCTCCCAGCATTCTTGTGTTCTAGCCTAAGGTTACTCTTTTAAGATTTTGACTATGGTTAACACATCTGTTCCAATGGTGATCAAGCATTAAAACAACAATTAACAAGAAAGCAAGACAAAAAAATAAAGAAATTTAAACCAAAAATAAATTCATGCAATTGCATTCATATCATGTGGCCTCAACCCTAGAAGAAGGGTTTTAGCCACTCATTTTCATACAATCATTCAAATACATCTTTGAATCAAAGTACTTAGAAGAATAGATAAAAGAGAATAAAGGAAATCAAACCCTAAGAAGAAGTTCCTTCATTCTCCCTTCGCTCCTTTCCATTGTTCCCAAAATATTTCGTGATAAAATGATTTTATAAGCTAAGTATCCTATTTATACTAAGTGGAAAAACACAATTTTTGGTCGGCCATGGACCAGCTCTGTGCCACGCTGCCCATCGCGACAGATTGATGGTGTGACACAGCCTGGTCGCACAAGCCCACTGGACCGATGGCATCGGCAGTCCTTGTGCGAAGCTTGTGCACGTCACCCAGTGTGGCGTGCTGCTTCTCTCGTGCGGCACATGGTGTGACACGTCCTCCATCGTGCAACAAGTCCTAGTGTTGCATGGCTCCAACGTGCAGGCACACTACCTAGCAGCTCTCGTGCGCACTCCTACCTGCATGACATGGTGCTGGGCGTACCAATGGCCTATCGTGGCAAATTGGTGGCCTAGGCATCCCCTCTCCTTTGCAACTTCATTCCATCTTCCTTTAAATGCTTTTCCAACTCTTTCTTATGCATTAACCATCATATTTAGTCCCTCCTAAGAATTCTAAACCTACAAAAAAAACACTAATCATATCAGTTAGTGCATACACAAAAATATTCAAAATCACATGAGAATGTAATTAATTAAATTGATAAACTTTACTAACTTAAGTTAAAAAATAGAACTTGGGCATGTAATTATTCCCAAGATAACTTAGCAACCCCACCAGCATGCTCAGTCGAGAAGGGTGCATCCAATATTTGAGGTGGTGGTCAGCGCCAGAACAGATTCTATCCCCTAGCATCTCGTTAGGAGCAGGAGGTCTTCCTAGATGTATTCACTGGTATGTTACGAGTATTCCACCTTGATGTATATGTATTGTTTGATCGAGGGGATAATTTATCTTTTTTCACACCCTGTGTTTCTGGTAGTTTTGGAGTTAGTCCTAAAATCCTATCAAAACCCTTCTCAGTCTCTAGTCCAGTCGGTGATTCAGTCATAGCTCGATGGGTATATAGAAATTTCCCTGACATAGTCCTTTAGAAAGTCACCTCAGCAGATTTAGTAGAGCTAGCCATGACAGATTTTGATTTTATCATTGGTATTGATTGGCTACATGCATGTTATGCCTCAGTAAATTGTAGAACCCATGTGGTAGTGTTTCGATTTCGGGGTGAGCCAGTCCTAGAGTGGAAGGGTAGTTCAGCTGTGCCTGTAGGTCATTTCACTTCCTACCTTAAGGCCAGAAAGATGATTTATAAGGGTTTTATGTACTATCTAGTTAGAGTTAAGGATGCTACTTCCAAAATCCCGACAATTCAGTCAGTTCCTATAGTGTGCGAATATCCAAAAGTGTTTCTAGATGATTTATCGGGAATTCCTCCCGAGCGGGAGATTGATTTTTGTATTGACCTTCTTCCCGATATGCAGCCTATATCTATTCTTCCATACGTGATTGCTCCAGCTGAGCTAAAGGAGTTGAAGGAGGAGTTGAAGGACCTTCTAGACAAGGGTTTCATCAGACCTAGCAAATACCCATGGTGTGCACTAGTTCTCTTTGTCTGAAAGAAGGATGGTTCCCTTCGGATGTGCATTAACTATCGGTAGTTGAACAAGGTCACTGTTAAGAACAAGTATCCTCTCCCCAAGATTGATGATTTGTTTCACCAACTTCAGGGTGCTAAGTGCTTTTCAAAGATAGACCTCAGATCCGGATATCATCAGCTCACAGTTAGAAAGATTGACATCTTGAAGACAGCCTTCAAGAGTCGGTATGGTCACTACGAGTTCGTAGTTATGTCTTTTTTACTAAGGAATGCTCCTAATGCTTTTATGGATTTGATGAACAGGGTGTTCAAGCCTTATTTTGATACGTTCGTGATTTTGTTCATAGATGATATGGTCATATACTCTCGGAGCGAAGAGGAGCATGCCACTCATTGAAGCGTGGTGCTACAGACCCTTAAGGATTGCCAATTATATGTTAAATCCAGCAAGTGCGAGTTTTGGCTAGACTCAATAGCATTTTTGGGCCATGTGGTGTCAAGTGAGGGTGTATAGGTGGACTCTAAAAACATAGAAGCGGTGAAAATTTAGCCTAGATCAGTTAGTCCATTGGATATCAGGAGTTTCTTGGATTTAGTTGGTTACTATCAGAGGTTTATTGAGGGGTTTTCATCCATTGCAGCACCGTTGACTAAGTTGACCTAGAAGAAAGTGATGTTTCAATGGTCGGAGGCTTGTGAGAAGAGATTCTAAGAGTTGAAGGCTCGACTCACCTCAGCACCAGTGTTGACCCTACCTGAGTGTACCGATGGGTTTGTGGAATATTGTGATGCTTTGAGGATTGGTCTTGGTTGTGTACTCATGCAGAATGGTAAAGTTATAGCCTATGCTTCCCGGAAGTTGAAGGTTAATGAGAAGAACTATCTGACTTATGACCTCAAGTTGGCGACAGTAGTATTTTCCTTGAATATTTGGAGACACTATCTATACAAGATTTATGTGGATGTGTTTACGGACCAAAAAATCCTACAATACGTGTTTACCTAGAAGGATCTAAATCTACATCAAAAAAGGTTGTAGGAGCTTGTTAAAGATTATGATATGAGTTTCCTTTACCATCCGGGAAAGTCTTATGTGGTGGTAGACGCTCTTAGTAGGCTTTTTATGAAGAGTGTGTCCCATGTAGATGAGGAGAGGAAAGAGTTAGTAAAGGATGTGCATTGGATTGCACAGCTAGGAGTTTGTCTAGTTGGCTCGATAGATAGTGGTGTCATTGTTTAGAATGGATCAGAATCTTCCTTGGTTACTGAAGTCAAGGCTTGTCAGGACGAGGATCCTATTTTGGTAAGATTGAAGGAAACTATTCAGAATCATAAGATGGAGGTCTTCTCCCACAAGGGAGATGGTGTACTATGATATTAGGGTCATTTGTGTGTTTAGGGTGTTGATGACTTGAGGGAGCGGATGTTGCAGGAGGCTCATGATTCTAGATATTCTATACATATATGTGCCACAAAGATGTACCGTGAACTACGGGAGGTCTATTGGTTGAATGTAATGGACAAGGACATAGCAGTGTTTGTGGCAAAGTGCTCAAATTGTCAACAGGTGAAAGTTGAGCATCAAATACCTGGAGGTGTGCATCAAGACATTAGCATTCCTACTTGGAAGTGGGAGGAAATCAATATGGACTTCATTACAGGGTTTCCTCGCACTGGTCGACTGCATGACTCTATTTGGGTTGTGGTAGATAGGTTGACTAAGGCATCTAATTTTCTACCGATCAAAACTACTGATTCAGTGGAGGATTATGTAAAATTGTACATTTGGGAGTTAGTTAGATTGCATGGATTGCCCTTGTCCATCAAATCAGATAGAGGTATTCAGTTTACCTCCCAATTTTGAAGATCATATTAGAAGGGGCTTGGCACTCAGGTCAAGCTTAACACATCATTTCACCTACAAATAGAAGGTCAGGCTGAGCGGACCATTGAAACTCCCGATTATATGTTGAGGGCATGTGTGTTTGATTTCAATGGTAGTTTGGAGGATCAGTTACCTCTCATTGAATTTGCATATAACAACAACTACCGTTCCAGCATTCAGATGGCTCCATTTGATGCTCTCTATGGGCGAACATGTAGATGGCCTATTGGTTGGATAGAAGTAGGTAAGGCTGCGTTGATAGGATCATGTTCAGTCTATGAGGCTATGGAGAAGGTTCATATTATAAGGGAAAGGTTAAAAACAACTCAAATTCGCCAAAAGTCCTATGCGGACGTGAGGAGGAGAGAACTTGAGTTTGAAGTTGATGATTGGGTATTCTGAAGGTATCTCTCATGAAGGGAGTGATGAGATTTAGAAAGAAAGGGAAACTCAGTCCCCTTTTTTTTAGTCCATACCAGATTGTTAGACGGGTTGGCAACGTAGACTACTAGTTGGAGTTGCCCTCAAAATTTGCTTCAGTACATCCACTGTTTCATGTGTTGCTTTTGAAGAAATGTATGGGTGATCCAGCTTTGGTTGTCCCTGTGGAGAGCGTAGGCATGAAGGATATTCTTATCTATGAGGAGGTTCTAGTGAAAATACTTGATCGTTAGGTTCGAAAGCTAAGAAACAAAGAAGTAGCTTCAATAAAGGTTTTGTGGAGGAATCAGCATGTGCAGGGAGCTACATGGGAAGCCGAAGAAGATATGATACATAGATACCCACATTTATTCCCTCCCGGCTCAATTTCAGCTTGAGTTATCAGTTTCCTCACCAGAACTCTTTTCAATTTCATGTTCAGATCATGTGTTTCAGTTTCTTTCATGTAAGTGTACATATGTATGATTCATGAATTCAGTTCAGCTATTTAGTTCAGTCCGGAGTCACTCACTCCATCAGTTTTTAGCTTTAAATGTTCAATATTTGGTATGACAGGTGCCTTTCTCAGCTTTCCAGTATGTTTACCCACATAAAAGGATGAATGTTCCCATGGGGGTGATATTGTAATACCCCAAAACCCCAAGATCAGACCCGAGGGTTGAAACGGAGGAAACAGAATCTTCTTCACTAGGTCATAGGATGAGTCGTCCAGTGACCCGTGAGGTGCATCACAAGTCATTAAGTGACTCGTGGGTAGGAAGTGAAGAGGAGGGAAAATTTGGTTGTATTTTTGGTCCGAGGGCTAACCACGGGTGAAGCCACGAGTCATGGTTATAATGCTCAAACCATACCTCCTACTGAAGTATGAAGCGGACGTTGTCAATGAAGAACCCAACTAGAGGTTGGGGTCAATCCCATAGGAAATATGGAAGAGCTAGCTTACAGGCGGTAAGTGAACTTTGTTAGGTAGTTACTTCAAAATTGGGGGATTCTAAAGAAAAGCGATAATAAAAACAATTGTCGAAAGTTTGGTTTTAAATCAATATTAAAGGATAACTAGGGTTTGCATTCCCCATGAATTCATAACTGCTTAGGGTATACACTCGTGATCATCAACAATACTTACTTACAGAACTAATAAACAACGGTTCATTCAAACGACCAACCAGTGCCGATTGAATGACTATAATCAATTACTCGACCAAGTCTCACGAGAGGTTTCAAACTATCCATTATCACTAAGTTCCAGATTTAACTATCCTGCGACCACATGTCACGAACCGAGAGTACACCCCGATCATAAACACGGGACAAGGAGCCCCGAGAGACCCCAAGTCAACCCATGGCATGAGCATATATCTGAATTATTCACATAAGGTGGAAATATTTGCTTAAAAATCATGAAATGAAAGAAACCGTGACATGAAATATAAGAAACAACGATACATGATCCAAACGTAATAGCTTAATACTATAAATAGTCTGAAAAACCTCTAGTCGTAATAGACTGGTTGAAGGGACAAAACCTCAACTAACCCTAACATTCTGAAATGAAAAGATAACCAAGATCTGAACATAAAGCCCTCGAATCATGAGGACTCACAAATGGGAACTGGGAGCAAGCTAGGAGCGATGCTGAGCCTGAGATCCAGATCCTGTATCATGAAATGATACATCATAGAACATATCTGGTTCAGTACTTGGAATGTACAGTATGCAAGGTATGTAAAAAAAATACTTAAAAACATAAGAGTTATAGGAGTGGGACATCATGATCATAAAGACTGAAATCATAAATATATCGTAAGCCTCAAGGTTTCCCAAAAGCATTCATAAACCCTTCATAGTCACAATATGAGAGAAAAATATTTCATAAAACATGACTTGAGACAAAGAACATAATCATACATGCATTAAAAAAATGAGGAATAGTGGGAGATTTCTATAACTGACATACCCCATATGATCACACGTGGAGCCCGACCTGTAAGCCTAGTCGGGAGGCCGTTCATACCTTGCCAAGGGTAGAACCATGAAGGGCATGATATCACTCATGAAGACACCGTAGGGAATAGGGGACAGTCACTGAGGATGTCCCAAACATATCCTACGGTGGCACGTAGTTCTGAGATTTGGGAAGTAACCTGGGCTCCAAACCTACTCGGGGTTAAGTACTACTCCTAAAACATGAAATGTGACCTCAGAAATTCATACATGACATTCATGGCTACTTAAATCGTAATAATCATAACATGCTTGAAAATTCATAATACTAGCCATGGAATCAGGCCCGTGGGTCAGCCAAAATAATAGTTCATGAATCATAAGCAACATATGGGCATTGCCCATATTTTCAACATCTTGAAATGGTTAATTTATAGAAAACATGATCATAATAACATGGATGATTGAAGATATTCTTAAAATTCAAAAATTCATATCATGCTTGAGGAATCACCATAACCATGAAATTCACTAAAATCCTCATGATTTGGGAACCTATATTTTTAGGGATTAGATGATCAAATATTGAATAAAACAAGTGAAAACAGCTCAATAATTCAAAACCGGTAATTTAGACATACCACAACAAGCTCATATCAATTTTTGAGGAATCACACATTTGGGTAAAGACCCATAAATATTTAGTAACTTTAAACATAGAAATTGGGAAGAATTATGCATGGGTAGGGACTAAACCACCCATTCAAAAACCCCGCATACCTGAAAACACTTGATTCTTAACTTCCCGTGGAAAGCCCAAGATAGAAACTTGGAGGATTTGAAGAAGAACACTTTAATCCCTTTCCACTTCCCTCTCTACTCTTACATGCATCAAATGAGACTTAACATGGATTATCTCTCCTTAAAAGACCCTGTCCCGACCTCAAAACGACATAGTTTATGCCCTAGGGTTTTTGGAAATTACGAGAAGGCACTTACTAATTAGCAGGAATTAACTACTAGGCGATCCTAACGGGTGACTTGACGACTCATCAGGATAGGCAATGACTCTTCGTGTCGCCCGTCAAGTAAACTGCCCCATCCTTAATTAAATTTGCACAGGCTCGCTCATGACCCACCTCACGAGTCGTTGGGACTAGCCACGACTCATGGGGTCCCGTCTGTTAGGTACACTTGTCAACCCTACCCAGTAACCCTTAACCTCACCTCACGGGAGACCTGACGAATTGTGGTAGCTGAGCACGAGTCATTCCAACGTCTGTGGGGACCTCAGCTCCTAAGTCAATTCTAGCCTCCCCACGAGCCACCTGACGATCGTGGGGTCTCCTCACGAGTCGTCTAACGGCTCATCCTACACTGCAGCAACATTTTCCCAAATTTTCCCGTTTAATTCCCTGGTCTGATCCTTGGTTTCTCGGGGTATAACAATATCTCCCCCTTGGGAAAATTCGACCTCGAATGTTAGAAACATGCAGAAAACTCAGAAATGACTACCTCCGAAAAGAACTACATAGCTGGACCAAATTCATACATCACATACGTATATCATATCATAAAACTAACTTGCACGTATGAACGGAACATGAAAAACTGACTAAAGGTTTAGGGAAAAAAACTAATACCCAAACTGAAACTGAGCTGGTAGGGAACAAATGGGGGTATTTAGCCATCATATCTGCTTTGGCTTTCCACGTAGCTCCCTCCACATGTTGATTTCTCCATAACACCTTTACTGAAGCCACTTCCTTGTTCCTCAGCCTTCTCACCTGACAATCAAAGATTGCAATAGGAATTTACTCATAACTAAGGCTATCTTTCACACAAACACTTTCCATCGGAACAACTAAGGCTGGATCTGCCAAAGAACTTTTTCAAGAGCGATACATGCAATGTGGGATGAACTGAAGCTAACTCTGAAGGTAACTCTAACTCATAAGCTACTTTACCCACTCCTCTCACAATCCGATATGGGCCAACATAGTGGGGGATGAGTTTTCCTTTCTTTCCAAATCTCATTACTCCCTTCATGGGAGATACCTTCAAAAACACCCAATCATCGACCTCAAACTCAAGCTCTCTTCTCCTCACATCTGCATAAGACTTTTGCCGACTTTGAGCCATTTTCAGCCTTTCTCTTATCAACTGAACTTTCTCCATAGCCTCATGGACTGAATCTAGACCCGCCAATGAAGCCTCACTGACTTAAAACCACCCAACGGGCTATCTACACCTTCGCCCGTAAATAGCCTCGAATAGTGCCATCTGGATGCTAGAGTGGTAGCTGTTGTTGTAGGCAAACTCAATAAGAGGCAATGCTCATCCCAGCAACCATTGAAATCAATAACGCAAGCTATCAACATGTCCTCAAGAGTCTGGATAGTCTGCTCCACCTAACCATCTGTTTGCGAGTGAAATGTCGTGCTAAGCTTGACCTAGGTACCAAGTCCCTTTTGAAAATATCTCTAGAACTGAGAGGTGAACTGAGTACCTCTATCTGATATGATGGCACTCAATGCAATCTAACCAACACTTGGATGTATAATTTGGCATAATCTTCCACTGAATCGATGGTTCTAACCGGTAGGAAATGAGCAGCCTTGGTTAATCTATCCACCACAACCCAAATGGAGTCATACTGTCTACGAGTGCGGGGTAAACCTATTATGAATTCCATGTTGATTTCTTCCCACTTCCAAGTAGGAATGCTGATATACTGAAGTACACCTCCCAGTCTCTCGAGCTCAACTTTCACTTGTTGGCAATTCGGATACTTGGCTACAAATTCTGCAATATCCCTCTTCATGCCATTCCACCAGTAGATTTCCCATAAGGCATGATACATTTTGGTGGCACCTAGATGGATAGAATATCAGGATCCATGAGCCTCATGCAACATCCGCTCCTCTGATCATCCACGTTCAGAACACATAAGCGACTCTGGTACCGAAGCACACCATCTCCCCCTTTGGAGAAGACCTCTACCTTCTGATTATGAACAACTTCTTTAAACTTTACCAATGTTGGATCTTCATCTTGTTTAGCCTTCACTTCCGATACCAAGGACGTCTGTGATATGTTCTAAACAACTATACCACCATCGATCGGTCCAACTAATCTAACTCCCAATCGTGCAAGTAGATGTACCTCCTTCACCAGCTCCTTCTTGTCTTCACTCACATGTGACACACTCTCCATAGAGAGTCTACTAAGCGTATCCGCTACTATTTTGGCCTTATCCGGGTGGTAAAGGACAATCATGTCGTAGTCCTTAAGTAGCTCCAACCACCTCCGTTGTTGAAGATTGAGATCCTTCTGCCTGAACACGTATTGTAAGCTTTTGTGGTCCATGAATACATCTACATGAACCCCATACAAGTAGTGTCGCCATATCTTCAAAGACAACACAAATGCGGCCAACTCAAGATCATGGGTCGGGTAATTCTTCTCATGAATTTTCAGCTGTCTGGAAGCATTTGCTATGACTTTCCCATGCTGAATCAACACACATCCCAGTCCGACTCTCAAAGAATCACAATACAAAAAAAAAACCTTGGTGCCCTCCGGTAAAGTCAACACTATTGCTGTAGTGAGTCGAGCCTTCAATTCTTTGAAGCTCTTCTCACAAGCCTCTGACCATTGGAACTTCAGCTTTTTCTGAGTCAATCTAGTCAATGGGCTGTAATGGATGAGAATCCTTCCATGAACATAATATAATAACCCGCTAAGCCCAAAAAGCTCCTGATCTCTAAAGGGTTTAAAGGTCTCGGCCAGTTCTTTACTGCCTCAATTTTCCGGGAATCCACCCTTATACCTTCGCTTGACACTACATGTCCCAAGAATGCAATTGAATTAAGCCAGAACTCACATTTTCTGAACTTGGCATATAGCTGGCTATCCTTGAGGGTCTAGAGTACTACCCTCAGGTGTACAACATGCTCCTCCTTACTCATGAAGTATATTAATATGTCGCCAATGAACACGATCACGATCATGTCCAGATATGCCTTGAATATGTTGTTCATTAGATCTATAAAAGCTTAAGGGGCATTGGTTAGTCCAAAAGACATAACAACACATTCATAATGGCCATACCGAGTCCTAAAAGAAGTTTTCAGGATGTCACTCTCCCGAACCCTAAGCTGGTGATACCTGGACCTATGATCTATCTTAGAGAAACATCTAGCACCCTGAAGCTGATCAAATAGGTCATCAATCCTGGGTAAAGGGTATCTATTCTTGACGGTGACCTTGTTCAACTGCCTATAATAAGTACACATCCGAAGAGAACCATCTTTCTTCTGGACGAACAACACCGGGACACCCCAAGGAGACTTACTCGGTCTAATGAAACCTTTATCAAGCAAATCCTTTAACTGCTCCTTTAACTTTTTTAGCTCGGTTGGGGCCATTCGTTAGGGAGGAATCGATATGGGCTGCGTATCGGGTAAAAGATCAATCTCCCTCTCGAGAACACCTGGTAGGACATCTGGAAATACCTCGGGATACTCACNCTTCGTACAGCTAATCCCAACATACCATCGGGAGGAATCGATATGGGCTGCGTATCGGGTAAAAGATCAATCTCCCTCTCGAGAACACCTGGTAGGACATCTGGAAATACCTCGGGATACTCACATACCACAAGGACTGACTGAACGATCGGGGTATCCGACGTGGCATCCTTAAACCTAACCAAATGGTAAATACAACCCTTAGAAATCATTTTCCTAGCCTTAAGATAGGAGATAAATTGACCTACAGGTACCGCTGAACTACCCCTTCGTTCTAAAACTGTCTCACCTAGAAAACGAAACTCCACCGCTCGGATTCTACAGTTAACAGAAACATAACATGCAAACAACCAATCCATGCCCAGAATGATATCAAAATCATTCATAGCGAATTTTACTAAGTCTACTGAGGTAACTTTATGCAATACTGTAATGGGGCAACCTCTATATACCCGCCTCGCTATGACTGAATCACCAACTGGAGTAGATATAGAGAATTGTTCTGACAAAATTTCAGGACTGACTCCAAGGTTACTAGCAATGTAAGGTGACACAAAAGACAGTGTACCTCCCGGATCTAACAAAGCATAATTATAAATATAAAAGACACGCAACATACCCATATTCACATTGGGAGAAGTCTTCTACTCCTGTCTAGAGCCAAGCGCATAAAACCAGTTTTGGAGCTAGCCACCAGCTGAACCAGTCGAAGAACCCTGTTGAGTAGGACATGCCACTGGGCTGCCAAACTAGCTGCTGGAGTGCGGGCTCCACCAACCCCTGACTTGGCTGCTGGGCAATCCCTGAGCTTGTGTCTAGGTTTGCCACACCCGAAACAAGCATCTGAGCCCACCAAAAAGCTCACTGGGTGATTCTTGCCACAATTAGCACAAGATGGGAAAGTGCGCTCTGTGCTAATGCTGCTATAACTCCTCGAACCTGAGGCCCTACTTCCCTGATCATCTCGAGGCCTGGATGGGGTACTGGCTGAAGATGGTACTTCTGTAATAGACCTATACTGGGACTGTTGGTGAGACCCACCTCTTTTCCTCAGTTGGGAGAACATGTAACTATCAGTTCTGGCCCTCTTGGCCTCTCTCTGCCTCCATCTTCTGGGCATAAAGGACTATCTAGACGTACTCCATATCCTAATGAAGCATGGTTATTCTGAAGTCCTTTTCCAGATACTCGGCTACTCCCTACACGAATCGGCTTACCTGCACCCTCTGGTCCATCACTAACTCCGGGGCATACTTTGACAGGAAAGAGAACTCAAGTGAATATTCTAACACCATTATCTTTCCTCGTTTGAGGTTAACAAACTCAGCTGCTTTCAATTCCCTCATCTCCCAGGGAAGAACCTGTCGAGAAAGGCCATGTGGAACTCATCCCAACTGATAGGGCCTACTGTCACTGCCCTGCTGTCCTTCCATTGCTTGTACCAAATATAAGTGACCTCCTTTAGCTAATACGAGGCCAAGTCAACATGGTCTTCATTTGTCACCCCCATCACCAGAGTGACCTTCAAGATCCCTTCAATGAACTCATGTGGATCCTTGTCCACCTTTGATCCTGTGAACTCGGGAGCGTTCATCCTTAAGAAGTCTCTAATCTGAGTCGCCACTGCATTATCATTCTGTGGATCATGCGCAACAGCCTTCTGGTTGACCTTAACAGTCAAGTCCTGCGCCAACATCTGAATAGCCGCCCGAAACTAGGCATGGGAAGCTGCCTCTGGTGCTTGGGGCTTCTGTATAGGTGGGGCTTGCTGAGGCCTATGATCATTGCCACCTCTGTTGCCTTCTTCATTCCCATTCCTCCTTCTGTTCATTCTTCTAGGGGCCATAATTCTTCTATCTTGAATAGCACAAATTAGAAGGATGGAGAGACTTTTCATAGCACGACTTAGATCATGAAAGAAGGGAACATTTCCTAAAACATTTAGTAGCCCCTTCGTCATAAATGTGGAATGCTTCACACCCATTAAAAAGACTCTACTTAACGCGGCTTTCAGATTCCTTTGTACATTCCTAAACCTATGGCTCTGATACCAAGTTTGTCACGACCCAAGAGACACAAAGATCATAAACATGGGACAAGGAGACCCGAGAGACCCCCAGCCAACCCATGGCATGGGCATATATCTAAACCATTCACATAAGGCAGAAGAATTAGCTTACAAATCATGAACTGAATGAAATCGTGATATGAAATTAAGAAACAATGATATATGATCCAAACGTAACAACTGAATACTACAAATAGTCTGAAACGCCTCTAGTCATAATATACGGGTTCAAGGGATAAGACCCCAACTAACCCTAACATTTTGAAACAAAAATATAACAAAGATCTTAACATAAAGCCCTCGAATCATGAGGAGTCACCAATGGGAATTGCGAGCAGAACTGGTAGCAAGCTAGGAGCGATACTGAGCCTGAGATGCTGATCCTGTATCATGAAACGATACAACATAGAACATATGTGTGTCCGTACTTGGAATGTACCGAGTATGCAAGGTAATTAAAACAATACTTAAAAACAAAATAGTTATAGGAGTGGGACATCATGATCATAACGACTGAAATCATAAATATATCATAAGGCTCAACGTTTCCCAAAAGCATTCGTAAACCTGTCATAGTCAAAACATGAGAGAAAATCATTTCATAAAACATGACTTGAGCCAAAGAACATAATCATACCTGCATTAAAACAATGCGGAATAGTGGGAGATTTCTCTAACCGACATACCCCATATGAGCACACATAGAGCCCAACCTGTAAGCCTAGTTGGGAGGTCGTTCATACCTCGCCAAGGGTAGAAACATGAAGGGTGTTATATCACTCATGAAGACCCCTTAGGGCATATGGGACATTCACTGAGGAGGTCCAAGACATACCCTATGGTGGCATGTAGTTCTGAGATTCGGGGCGTAACCTGGGCCCCAAACCTACTCGGTGTTAAGTACTACTCCCAAAACATGAAACGTGCTCATAGAAATTCATACATGACATGCATAGCTAATTAAATCGTAATAATCATAACGTGCTTTAAAATTCATAATACTATCCATGGAATCACGCCCGTGGGTCAACCAAAATCATAATTCATGAATCTTAAGCAACATGTGGGGATTGCCCATATTTTCAACGTACTTGAAGTGCTTAATTTATAGAAAACATGATCATAATAACATGGATGATTGAATACATGCTTAAAATTCAAAAATTTATATCATGCTTGAGGAATCACCATAACCATGAAATTCAATAAAATCCTCATGATTTGGGCACCTATGCTTTTAGGGATTAGATAAAAAAATATTGAATAAAAATAGTGAAAACAGCCCAATAATTTGAAACCCATAATTTAGACATACCACAACAAGCTCATATTAATTTTTGAGGATTCATGCATTTAGGTTAAGACCCATAAAGATTTAGTAACTTTAAACATAGAAATTGGGAAAAAGTGGGCATGGGTAGGGACTAAACCACCAATTCAAAACCCCACATACCTGGAAAAACTTGATTCTTTACTTCCCGTGGAAAGCCCAAGATAGAAACTTGGAGGATTTGAAGAACACTTGAATCCCTTTCCACTTCTCTCTCTACTCTTACATGCATCAAATGGGACTTAACATGGATTATCTCCCCTTAAAACACCCTGTCCCGACCTCAAAAGAACATAGTTTATGCCCTAGGGATTTGGGAAATTATGAGAAGGCCCTTACTAATTCGCAGGAATTAACTGCCAGGCGACCCTAACGGGTGACTTGACGACTCATCAGGACGGGCAATGTGTTACACCCCATAAATTCTCGACATGTAGATGTCCCATTCGCATGTTGGTTAAGAGTTTTTGAATGCCATACATGCTAGGAAAAGGCCCGGGGAAAGACCGGATAAGAGATTCATCGAACCATCGCGGAACGAGCCGGGCAGAACACCTCCGCGGTGGCAACGTGCCACGGAGGCAGGGCCTCTGCGTTGGCGCTGTGTCACGGAGGCCCTATCCAGGCCCAAGTATAAAAGCCTCCAACTTCGATTTAAATGTTATATTTCATATACTTGTCCAGAGAAGTCGAGGTCAAACAATGGGGGACGAAGGTTCCTTGATAATATTCGTCCGATTACGCCGTCAAACGCGGTCCAAACTCAAATTAACTCTAGATACCGAGGTATTAAGCAGTAAGGAGCATTCCTACGAATTTAGTT
>JACEIK010003752.1:128134-142802 GCA_018107945.1 Datura stramonium | reverse complement strand
CCTTGCCGCCCCAGGGTTAATAGCTGTGTCGACTCGCCCGCCAGAGGGTGAGGATACGTCACTCAAAGGAGTGGCATGCCGTCCGCAGTAGGAAGAAGATGGGATGCAGCATTCCCCATAGCAGGCTGATCAGCATTGTAGCATACCCTGTCGAGCGCTTGCGCCCAGGGCACAGATTACAGATTACAGATATAGATCTCAGATTACAGATACAGATCTCAGATTACAGTTACAGGAGTCCTCCGGACTCAGATACAATTATAGTTAGGGGCCCAGAGAGCCCAAGCTACATACCCAGGGGGCCGGCGGGATGCTCGTAGTTATTAGGTGAGTGGAGTGAATTTATTTTTGGATGGTTTGACTCGGGTAGGGGTATATAGATTGCGTGTTGATTGGCACCTTCCAGCTTATGGGGGCTGGTATAGGTTCTTGTATGCTATATATATGTGTGTGTGTGTTACTTATTAAGTTGATAAATAGTAGGACGTCGCATCGACAGGTATGATTCTTATCTTCTTTCCAGTACAGTGAAGCTCGGTACAGATTCTGCTATTCCAGACAGTTTTATCTATCCTCTGTCATTTCAGTAACTACCAGTTTGTTGTTTATCTTCAGTTATGTTCAGTTTGCTTTACATATTCGGTACCAAGGATTGACTTACCTTAGTTGGTCTCCCGTCAAACGAACTCAGAATTGCTAACTGTATCATTGCCTACGGGGCTACAGAGTGCTCAGAGGAGCTATGTGATGTCCAAAAGGGCTATATTCAGGCCTACAAGGTCATATCAAAGTCCATTTGAGTACAACTTTCATTTATGTTGTAACAACATTATTGACCCTGAGGAGAGCCTTGTGAGCCCACAATGCAGTTGTAGAAATTGAGAGGGCTCAGATATAATTACAGGAGGCCATGGGCTCAGTTGCAGTCCTAGAGGCCGGATAGGTTTGGTTATAGCTACGTGTGGCACCATAGTGACCTGGTTAGGGGTATATAGATTGTATTATACTTACCGGGGCTTATGGGGGCCTAGGTATGTTGGCTCTATTTTGATTGTACCTTACAGACTTATGGGGGCTAGGTTAGGTTCTTGTTTGTATACTTGTTTCCTAGATATAGCTTATGGATATATAATCATATAGCTTAGGCTCTTATTTGTATAGTTGTCTACTAGATGCAGGCTATGTTACAAAAGCATACAGATTAACTTCTGCTCCTTTTTGCTGATTACTTTTAGTTCTTTATCAGCTTCTATTCAGTTATTATTATTGTCTTACATGCTCGATACATATTGTACTGACGCCCACATATGGGATGTTGCATACTTGCCTGCAGGTTTAGACAGATAGGTTTCAGAACCTCTTTAGCAGCTATTCAGAGTCAGCAGATTGGTCATCTCCTTTCATTCGAACTTGTCGGGTAGTAAAGGTTTGCTTGTCCTTTATTATATAGATTTTGGGTAGGCCAGGTCCCTGTCCCGACCAATATATTTCTCTCTTAGAGGCTTGCAGACCAAAGTCTTTCGTTCCTAGATAGTTGTGCATTGTTGGTCGTGTGGGCCCTATATATGTTATGTTTTGTGTGTTGGTCATGTGGGGCCTATTTTAGTTATCTATTAGCAGCCTTGTCGGCTATAGTTCCTATATGATTGTCTGTTTTCCTTATGTTATGATTTAGACAACATGGCAGTCTTGTCGGCCCGCATAAGATCCTTTTATTAATATGACTGTTGGGTTAGCTGTTTCTTTACAGGTTTGTTGTGTGGCTTTATAGACCTGAGGATATATTTACAACCGAGATATAGCTATTTATTTTCTTGAATCTATGTTACTGGTAGGCACCAGATGTACTTACGCCCAGCTAGGTCAGCCCAGGTCCCAGTGTGGCATTAGGTGCCAGTTACGCCTCCCAAGATGGGACTTGACATATAGCATGCAGACAAGACAGCTCCCCCCCCCCATGTTATTAGATAGACTCGAGCTTAAAAGTATAGAGTTCATCATTTCCTTAAGGGTTCGATTTTTACATTCGACTACGCCATTTTGTTGGGGAGTATAGGGAGCACTAACCTCATGTATAATACATTTTTTCTCACAAAAAGCCTCTAGAGTTTTAGTACTATATTCACCACTCCTATTAGATCTAAGTCTCTTGATTTTCCTATCTAATTGATTTTCCACCTATGCTTTGTATTTAAGAAACATGTTTTTAGCCTCATCTTTAGACAGAAGAAGATATACCCTAGTGTATATAGAAAAGTCATCAACAAAGGTAATGTAATACTTTTTTCCACCTTTACTAACAATGTTCTCGAAATTTGCTAAGTCTAAATGTATTAGTTCAAGCAATTCAGTCTTTCTACTAGTAACAGTTTTGAAAGGTTTCTTGGCATGCTTTATTTCTACATGCACTGGATACTTAGAAAAATTATTACTTTTTATCACAGAAATTAATTTTATTTTTCAAGTCTTTTAATAGAAGCAAGATTGACATGACCTAGCTACCATGCCACAAATTAACAGACTCAGCAATATAAATAGAATTAGAAATACTTACATTATTGTCAATCTCTTGAACAATATTCAATACAAATAAGTCCCCACTAAGATATCTCTTCCCAAAAAAGTCTCCTCCGCGAGAAATAATTATTTTATCAGCTTCAAAACAAGTTTAAGGCATGCTTTGATGAGAAGTCCTCCAGAAACTAAGTTTCTGTGGAGGGAGGAAATAGACAGAACATTGTTCAAGGCTGAAATTTTTTCAGAAATTAATTTAAGTAAAAATTTTCCTTTACTCATAACTCTAGAAGTAGTGGAGTTACCCATGGACACACTTGCCATCAGTAGACTCCTCAAAGTCATGAAACAACTCCTTATTGGCGCAGAAATGTCTTGAAGCCCCCGTGTCCAACGCTTAGTCAATTTTGTTAGCCACCAGATTCACCTTTACTACTACAACAACAATCACTTCATTACCCTCAGTAAGATGAGCTTGGACATCACCTTGTTCTCCCTGCTTTGAGTTTTTAACCTTGTCTATGATAGCACTGGGCAGCCCGGTGACCAAGTTTTTCATAGACAAAACAAGGTCCCTTTGATTTTTTGATTTGGCATTTCGGCTTGTTGAAGTGATTTTTTGTTCTTCACATGAAACCTTCTTTTGTTTGCCTTTGAACTTATCTGTCACAACAGTACCTGCAGATTCTACAAGGTTAGCTTTAGAAGAATTAAGAGAAAGAGCTTCCATCTTATCTTTGAGACGGTTTGCCTCTTCAATCCTCATGTGACTAATTAGCTCCTGGAGAGTCAAATTCTTCTTCTTATGCTTCAATTGATTTATACAATCACTCCAAGATGGTGGAAAATTTTCAAGTAGAACATTGTCCTGAAAAATCTCACACATCTTCATTTCTTTGTTGAGAACATCGCAGTCAAGTTCTCATATTCGTGAACTTGTTCCATGATATGATTGACTTATTGTCAACTATCTGGAACTTAATCCACTGTCCGAAAATATATTTTTCTTTCTTGCATCGTTAGCACCATATTTTTTTTCAAACTGTCCCATATTTCCTTCATAGATTTATAAGTAACAAATAAATCAAACAAGGGATTAGTCATATGGTTCAACAAATATCCTCTAATAGTTTTGTTATCCTTTTTGAACTTTTTTTTACTAATATCATCAATAATCATAATAGTGCTAGAATCAGTACTAGTGTTAAAACCATCAGTAGGAGGTTTGTTAAACAAAACATAATCAACTTCTAATTGTTCAGAGAAAATGAGAAGTTTCTGTGACCAGCGTTTAAAATTGTCTCTGTTCAAGCTTTGACAGATCAGGAAAAGTTTTGTTCAATAAAATAGCCATTAATCAATATTGTATTCAGAAATTGCTTTCGAATTGTTGAAAAAAATACTACAATATTGATGTAGAATAGGAATTAATACAATGGTAAACAACTTGCTACAAATATTGTGTCATGGCAAACCACTGCCTTGAAAGCAATTTCAGCTCGACTCGGGTGAAAATCGTTAAGGTCGGTCACTCCCCAAGGTTCCACATCTCTTCCAAACACATGTACTCGTGACTAAAAGTTTGGAGTTTGTACAAAACTAATGCCCAAAAAATAAAGAAAGAATAACTTCAAAGAGAATAGAAGAGGATTTTTTCCTCACTATATGTAATTTTTCCATGAAAGAAGTTGTTTATATCGTGAAAAAAGGTACTGCAAAGAAAAAGAAGAATTAATGGTGAATTGAATTAGAATTCACATCAATAGATTAATTCATCTGTTAAAAAAAGAATTAAAAAGGCACAGTTAGAAATATTAAGTTAGATGTTTCAATTGTTTGAATTCTGACAAAAACACACTTGAAAATGTTTTTTAACAATAATGTATTTGGACATATATTGGATAGGCTCAAAGAAATGTTTTTACTTTGCATTCTCAATTGAAATGTTTTTACTTTGCATTTTCAACAATTAATAGAAATGCCAACAAGAGACTCTGCTTCTTTTATGCAATTCCCTTCAAGGAAACATCCCAGAATGGATTGCCAATCTTCACAACCTAAATGAGTTGGGCATAGAATTCAATCAACTTCAAGTCCTATACCAGTGGCAGTTTTCCACATTTCAAGAATTGAAGTAATTGCATTTACAAACAATTACTTATCAGGAGATCTTCCCAATGGTTTATGCAATCATCTCCCAATACTCAAAGGGCTTTATATATCCACAAACAAGCTTAGTGGTCATATGCCTTCAAGCTTGTCAAATTGTTCACAACTTCGAATGTTGGCTTTATCAGAAAATGAGTTTGATGGACCAATACACGGTGAAATTGGAAGATTGAGTAACTTGCAAATATTGTAGCTCGGATCTAATCATTTCACATGTATGTTATATCTTATGAATGCTAGTAGTATTGCATTTAATTACTTCAGATTTTTTTTATTACTCCATGAACTGCAGGGATGATTCCACAAGAATATCGAAATCTTGTTAATTTGGTGGAGTAGGTTGTAACACCCAGAAATTCCTGAGACTAGCCTTTAGATTTAAAACTTGATCATGCATAAAACTGGATAAAATACCATAGTATGTCACAGTACGATTTGTACGATCATGCTACAAGTTTTACCTAGACTCGTAACAGGGGGGTTGGAGGAAAACAGTAAGTGTGATTGGAGGAATCACGAGTGCATGTTACGACTCGTACCAAGATGGTACGGATCGTACTGACCAGTCGTGGATAAGTTCAGAGAAATGATCAGGAAAATTATGGGTAACTGTGAGTTATGGTAAGACTCGTGGTAGGCTGGTACATACCATACACTAAGTCGTGAGTTGAATCAGAGGAGTATTTGGGAGGAAATCACAGATCGAGGTACAACTCGTAGGATGCTTGTGTGGATCATAAGAGGCTTCCATGGAAAACTTCAGAGAAATGGTATGGAGAAGGGTCCCTAACCACGAGTGAAGGTATGGGCCGTAGGATCCTGGTATGACTCGTAGGTTGAGTCGGACCACCTGACGAGCAGAAATTTTAATAACAGTTTCAGGGGCATTTTTTAAAACCCTATGATCCTAACCCTTAAACTACACTGTAGTAAGACTATTTTGAAGGTCTTTTAGAGGATAAGTCGACCCTCTCCCCTCATTCTTTTCAAAATCACTCAAGAGTCACATAAGAACTTAGACAGATTGCCCAGAGCTAAAGCTAGGGCTTCTTCTCTTCCTCAGAATTCAGGTGCCTTCTCAGAGAAATTCTCCTCCAGGTATGTAGGATCTCAACAAGGGAATTTATTTCACCTTTGTGTCCCAAAATTCTTACAGAAAACCTTCTCAATTCTAGCCCTGTGAAAGATCGAACTAGGGTTGTTCTTCAGACAGATTATAACTCTCCTCCTTATTATAGTCCTTGATGTTTTCCAAGATTATTACTAGTTGTAATTCATGCTTGGTATCTCATTTCATGTAGTATGTATTTTAGCCTTAATCGGTAAATGTGATTTTGAACGAGACTTGCATGACTTAGAGTCCAGATATGAACATTGAATTGTCAGGACAATTTAAAGTTAGCCTTTTGGTGTATTCAGTCTCAAAGTCTCAGTCAACACTTAATATTCTCAGTGTTCTATAGAAATGTCAACTGATCAGTTTGATTATAGTCAGTCTTTGAAGAGTTCAGTAAAACTCCATAGTCTCAGTTATCAGTCATTAGATGTTCTTTAGATGGTTATGACATTTCCAGATAAAGCAGCTCTAACAAGTCTTAGAACACCAGTAATTCAGTTATCAGGTTCTTCAAACTCTCAAGACACTTTCAGATAAGTAGTCCTGACTTAAGTCTTAAGACATCAGTTTTGAGCTATCAGTCTAGTAGACGCAGTTAGGATTTCCAATGGGAGTAGAACTTAGCACCGAATCGGTCAGGGTTCAATGCACCCAGGTTCCCAGACCTACGTTACCACCGTAACTTATTAGCCGAATGGGCCTCAAACAGTGATCACCCAGCTCAGCCACTATACCCTGGCAAGGCACTGTGGGCTTTCTCCAATAGGGTGTATACATCGGACTTCATATTTATCTCACATGGTTATATGTCGGTTATAGTCTCTCCTGTAGTATAGTACAGTACAACTCAGTCCAGTGCAGTCACAGTCTCCAGCTCAGTTTAGTCCTACAGAATTTAGGATATGTGTATGACCTTCAGACAATTATTTGTACTTACAGTATTATCAGATTTTTTTAAAATGCTTCAGTATTTATAATTCCAATCGTGGTCATTGCATGTCCTATTAGTACAGTTTACATACTTTCAGTATTTTTACATTTATTCCATATCTTACTTACTTAGTACATTCAAAGTACTGATGCATACTCTCTATGATGTATTGTCTTGTGATACAAGCGTAGGCTCTCAGTCTCAGCCTCATCAGTAGTCCTTCTCCTACGTAAATCAGCAAAGCTCAGTGGTGATTCCCCGTCTGTCAAGGGCCGGAGTCTCATTTCCAATTAGTGTATTTTTGATATTTCAGTTCAGACCTTAGAGTTAGTTGGGGGCTTGTCCCAGCAACTCATCAGTTCCTAGATGACTTTCATACAGAGCTAGTAATTCAGTATGTTATCAGATGTATTGTTTTGCATAAAAGTATTTTGTTCAGATATGCCTTATAAAGCTTCCACTTATAGATTTCATACCGTATTCAAAGTATAAGTAGTATACTATGCCAGGGGTTAGCTTGGTTAACTTGTGATCCCGAGTATCGTGTCGCGTCCAGGGTGTATATTTGGGTCGTGACATAGGCGTGGACAGAAACCAAATTACCGGCTTAGTACCGATCTCAATATTCAATATCTCGTTGCTGCAAGTAAATAAAGGGGGAAGCTATAGGTCTTGCTAGTTCTTACTAACACTTCTTTATCTAACTTTCATCTACTATGGGTAACAATCTTGCAGGGATCCTTACAATGGGATATTGGAAACTTAACCAAGATGCAGTTTCTATATCTAGAAAACAAAATGTTTACAGGTACATATTCAAAGTGGTCGCAATAAGTACTACTTATACTAGATTGAACTAACTAGTTAAACTCGTTAGTATTAATCCTTCTTTCTTCATGTGTGTTGACAGGTGAAATACCCAGAGAGATAAGCAGTCTCCTTGAGTTGGAGGTATTTACTCTTGGATTTAACAGATTTAGTGGTCCACTTGATAAGGTGATCTTCAACAAATGCTCTATCTTTCCCAACATTGAAGAGCTTTATCTGAGTAGATTAACAAATCTTGTTGGGACTATTCCTCATTCTATCTCTAATTGTTCAAAACTAACTCTTTTAGATCTTTCAGACAAAAAACTCACAGGCTTGATTCCCAATTATCTTGGATATTTGACTCATCTACGGGTCTTAAACTTGGAGGGAAACCATTTAACAAGAAACTCATCGTTAAGCTTCCTGACTTCCTTAACCAATTGCAGAAATTTAAGACATCTTTCTCTATCTTTGAACCCTCTAAACGGCATACTTCTAGTATCTATAGGAAATATTTCCAAGTCTCTTGCAAAGATTTATGACGGTATTTGCAAAATCAAAGGGCAAATTCCAAATGAAGTTGGAAGCTTAAGCAGCTTATTATAGCTTAATCGTTCTGAAAATGACTTGAATGGACTAATTCCCATATCATTTGGCGAATTGGGAAACCTTCAATGCTTCAACTTGAGTAATAACAAACTTATAGGATTTCTTGGAGATAATATATGTAAGTTGCAGCATCTGAGTGCTATTTACTTGGGTAAAAATCAACTTTCAGGATCTCTTCTGAATTATTTAGGGAACACTACTTCCCCTAGAGAGATACATCTAAGTTCCAATATACCAATAAACTTAGGGAATCTTAAAGATATAATGGAGCTTGACTTATTGTTGAACAACGTGGTTGGTTCCTTACCTCCAGAAAGTGGAAATTTAAAGGCTGCAACATTGACGGATCTGTGAATCAATTCTTAAATAGAATTCCTACAGAAATGGGAGGATTGCAAAATATGGTAGACCTTTCTTTGGGACACAACAGGTTGCAAGGATCTATACCTGACTCAATGAGCAACATGATAGGTTTGGAACTCAGAGACCTTTCTTATAATAATATATCAGGAACTATCCCCATGTCTTTGTTGAAACTTCAATACCTCAAGTATTTCAATGTTTCTGTCAACAAATTGTATGATGAGATACCCTCGGGGGAGGAGGGGAGGAGGGGTCCTTTCAAGAACTTCTGGGGTCAATTTTTCATCTATAATGAAGCATTGTGTGGTTTTCTAAGATTTGGTGTCCCTCCATCCCCAACTTCATCAAAGCATAGATCAAATAGGAAAACAATGCCAGTTCTTTTCCTTTTGCTAGGAATTCCACTTGTATTTGTTCCTAGTACCGTTTTGTTCCTATGGATAAGGTATAGAAGAGGTAAAAGAGCTCCTCAACTAGCTGATTCATTGTATATCCCAACAACAGAAAGAATTTTGTACTATAAATTGCTCCAAACAACTGATGTGATTAGCGAGAGTAATTTGATTGGTTCTGGGAGTTTTGGCTCTGTCCACAAAGGAGTTCTCAGAAATGGGACTCCTACTAAAGTTAAAGTATTTAATCTACAACTGGAAGCAGCATTCAAAAATTCTGACACAGAATGTGAAGTTTTGCGGAGCCTTTGCCATAGGAATCTCGTGAAAGTAATCACTAGTTGTTCGAACCTTGATTTAAGGCTATAGTGCTTAAGTATATGCCCAATGAGAGTCTTAAGAGGTGTTTGTATGCATACAACTACCTATTAGATATCATGCAGAGACTAAGCATAATGATAGATGTGGAATATGTATTGGAATATCTCCATCATGGGTGCTCGTCGCCTGTGATTCATTGTGATCTGAAGGCTAGTAATGTCTTGCTGGATGAGGATATAGTTGTCTACCTAAGCGACATTGGTATTTCAAAACTACTTGATGAGGATGGGAATGATTTATACACTAAAACCTTAGTAACATTGGGTTATATTTCACCGAGTGCATCTCTTTGTTTTGCTGATTTTTCCTTTTTTGGCACTAGATTTCTCAACCTACCTAATGACATTAGAGGTTAGATAAATCTGGACAGATTGCTTCTCCCCTCTTTTAGAATTAGTACTCACAAAGGATCTCCTTTTTTGGATAGGGACATGTATAGGATATATAACTTTGATGTTCCTTAATTATACATGTTTTTGTATAGGGGAGGTTGGCTCTTTACCTCTCAGATTTCACTATATTTTTGTGAACTTAGTTGGAAATCCTACTGTTTTTAAAGAATGGAGCCTATCCCATTCTTAGTAGGTTCAAGGAGTTTTTTCTCCTCAGTTTTGTTATTTGCTTTAGATTATAAAAAAAAATTAAAAAGTTCTCGTCCATACACAAATCTGACTTCAACTATTATTTCCCGTCTGCTTAAAATGAATTTGACTTTGGTAATTTTCCATTTAGCAAATTCGAGTTAAATCCTTACAAATTAAGAATCTATCCACAAAAATAATTCAAACTTAAGAGTTCTATAGAGCCTTCAGTGAGGAAATTATAAATATAAATTGAATAACTAAAACAAAATTAATCATCTTGAAGCGGAATGATTTTTTGTTAAATTGTTAGAGGAATTAATAATATGAATACAAATAGGCATGTAATATAAAGGAGATATCAGATGCCCTTTCCGATGCAGTTCTCGATGCGGATCTGTAAACTAACTAAGCTAGGAAGTTTGTTGTTAGAATGTCTGTCCTAGTAGAAAAATGAAAAGAATATACTAATATACTATAGGAGAATCAAAGAATAGGCATATTGAAACTATATGAGATTAGAATCAATATCCCTATAGTACATAAAAGTAGAAAAAGCACCTATTTAATCGAGGAAGGCAAATAACAAACCTCTGTTGACTTAAAAATCTACTATAGATGAAATTGTGACACAATAAAATAATCCCCATTTTAAACCAACAATCAGAATCATGCATTATATGGATAAAAAAAAGGGAAAAAACTCAAATATGTCATCGGACTTTAGGAAAAGCCTCATTTATGTCATTTCTTAATAGTTAGGCTCATTTATGTCACCGCGATTACACAAAAAGAGCTATCCATGTCATTATTTTTTAACAAACCCAATACCTAATATTTCAAACCCACCCATATTTTTACCCGACCCATCCTTATTTAACTTTAACTCCTTCCCAGCCAATTTCATTAGTGATAAAACAGCGCCAAAGACATAACCCCATCCTAGGAAGTATGAAGAATCATGTCCATGTGAGTTACACATGTCTTTCTTTGATAGGAGCTTTATGATTTCTGATTTTTTTTAGTCTTTGAAAATCACACCAAAAAAAAGGCAATTAACAATAGTAAGCACTTGACTTGATTTTTCTGTTTGTTTGAGAGGCAGAAAAAATTAGAAAGAAGAAGGAAGGATTGGATTTGGAAATATTGAAAGGAGATTGTTGTTGTGTGCTGGCATTTCCTGGTGAGATATATCCACGACTCTAATAAATCGAATGAGAGGTGATCTGGATGACTCCTTTAGGATTACGAGTTTCATCGTATGGGTTTTTCTCATACTCCTCCCATCCTTAGAAGTATAAAGAATCTTGTCCATGCGAGTTACACATGGCTTTCTTTGATTGAAGAATCTCCGTCATATTAGACGAAGAATAAGAAGGTGGGTTATATCTTTGGCGGTGTTTTTTCAATTAGTGAAATTGATTGGGATGGGGTTAGGTTAAATAAGTACAGGTCAGGTTAAAATGTGGGTGGATTTTTCTGGGCATGGGGCGGGTTAATTTTGGTTATATGAATAGTTTAATAGGTGGATTAAATAAGTGACGTGGCTCACTTATATATGGCCACGTGTGCAAACTGATATTGAAAAATCAAGTATTATGTTTGTTAATAAATAATGTCATGGATAGCCCCTTTGTGTAACCGCAGTGGCATAAACGAGCATAACTATTAACGGATGGTATAGATGAGTCTATTCCTAAAGTCTGATAGCATATCTGAATTTTTTCCCAAAAAAGATAATCTCCCTAAATCAGTACTCATGCACACGCTTAGAGTTAACAGACGGACACTTAAGACAAGTTCACAATTGGATCAACAAATAGCTAGTATATTAGTATTGAAAGAATAGATTTCATACCTGAGTATAGAAGAAAAGAAGGGTCCTTAAATAAGTGCACTGCAAATTAGAGGTGTGTGATTACTGATTAGTGTTTGGACAAAAGTGTTAAAACTGGTAATAAAGAGTTGATGTATTTGATAAAAGAAAATGTATGGGTAAGCTGTTTCTTTTTTAAAAAAAAAACAGAACGTCTAAAATAGTCTCAATTTTTTTTAAAAAAAAATTATAAATCTCAAAGTATTCTTGTAAAAGAAAAAGAAGGAACGACGTATACTTAGTGAAGAAGAAGTTACGAGTTTTAATTTGGAGAAAGTATTTTTGAGAATTTAGAATGATTAACGACATGTACGATGGAGCTATGAACTAGGTGAAGGTAGTGGGAGGAGACTTGGGAGCACTTTCCTATCATGATGGGTTGCACCAGGGATCAACATTTAGCCCATTGTGTGATAAAAATATACCACCGAGATTGAAAGGTAAGTCTTATAAAATAGTTGTTAGATCGTCCATGTTATATGGGGAAGAGTATTGGCCGGTCAAGAACTTACACGTTCAAATGATGAATGTAATAGAAATGGGGATGTTGAGATGAATGTGTGGGCATACTAGGAGAGATAGGATTAGAAACGACGATATTCAAGATAAGGTGCGAGTAGCCTCCGTGTGGACAAAATGAGGAAACAAGACTAAGATGGTCCGGGCAGCATGTGAAGAGGAAATGCATATATGCCAAGTAAAGAGGTGGAGGAGGTTAACTATTGTGGAGTGAAGAGGTAGAGGTGGCGGAAGAAGTATTGAGGTGAGGTATACCGCTCAATTTGCGATTTAGAGCGGATATACCCCTCGTTAAAAAAGTGGTGCATATATACATTCGCAGTTTAACAAACTGTGTGCATATACCCTCATCGTCTAAGAAATGGTGAACACTTACCTTTTTTGTTAATTGACCTAAATTTATTGAATTAAAAAAATTATAAAACATATTTTTTAATTTAAAAAATGCCAAGTGGCTTTAAAAAAAATTCTCGATAATCTTGTTACCCCTTTAGACCTGATCCCAAGAAAAAACACCTCAATATCTCCTCCACTTAGTCATAAAATAAGTTTAGAACGGATTTGAATAAAAGATGAATTGAATTACTTTTAGTTGGGTCGGGTCAGTAGGGCTAAAAAAAAATTGAGCGAGGTAACTTTTTAAGGTCATGTGACATTTTTAAAATTAAAAAAATCTGTCTTAAAATTTTTTGAGAGATGTATCCGCTCTAAATTGCAAAGTTGAGGGGTATATTTTTCTCTTTACCCTAATTTTTATAAGCCAAATTTTTAAAAAAGATCATAAAATTGTCATTAATCACAAAAAGGAATCAAAGCATATATAAATTTAAACAAAATACAACTATTGAAAAAAATAAAAGACACATAGCCTTTTTGATCTCATTCGTATTCTAAAGAATTACAAAGGACTCTTTCATATTGCACCGGTGCCGGAAAAGATTGGACTATTCCCTACCGAGACAATATAAACTCTTCAACGGATTCTCCTTTTTTCAACTAGTAGATCGCCTTTTCTTAAGGTTTCGTACTACTACTCAAGTGATACGTGAATTACTCAGGAGAAGTTTTTCTAACCGGATTGAAATCGTGAGACAGTTCAGTTCTCTAGACCCATTTGTCGCCCTAGAGAAGGGGCGCGGTGTTGAAATTGTTGAACCGGAGAAATGAGTTGGAAAGGAGTGGAACGGAAGACGAGAACAACACAAAACAATAAATTAAAGCCTCAACCTAAAGCTAAGCTCGAACTCAAGTTCTTCAACCTCCTAATCTTCGTTAATCTCCTTTCCACCCATCAAATCTGCAGTTACAGTAACAGTACTGGATGAATCAGTTGTTTCTAAAGGCCTGGCGGCCTGTGCAACATTTGGATTCAACTGGACCCCAAACGAAAATACTTGAGGTCAAGGAGGAACCCGTGCCGCCCCCTACTGCTACGATGGGTCAAACACCAATCCAGACGACCAAGAAGTCTACGAGTGCCCTGCACCACTGGCTTCTTCTAACAAAGAATGTAAAAGTGTTCATGTTCGCATAGCACCGTTGGAGTAGACTTGCGACTACCCAACTGACGGTAGAGGGTTGCGAGGTGAGCATATGGATCAAAAAACTTGTCATGGGGAACACCTCTAACCTAAGTGCCCTAAAACATGTGCTTGTGTTGGTGCCCTACAAGGTCTTGGCTTGAAGTGAACACCTCACTACAAGTCCTAAACCTGTAGCACCAAATCCCCAAGTT
Source organism: Datura stramonium (assembly GCA_018107945.1). NCBI lineage: Eukaryota > Viridiplantae > Streptophyta > Magnoliopsida > Solanales > Solanaceae > Datura > Datura stramonium. Next base: position 128,805 of record JACEIK010003752.1, on the reverse strand, counting down.
TGTTATGAGGCCTTGATGATCCATTCCGCTTGTTGGTGCTTGCTTAGCTTCATTCTATTTGTAGAGAATTGAAAAGAGATATACGATTTAGTGAGGAGACCTAAAGAAATATCCATCGAAATATAAAGGATGAGAACTTCCAATAATATGGTAACAATGTTTGCATACAGGAAAAGAGTAAGGTAAGAAGTTAAATGTTATTGATAATATTTAAGGGGTAAATCTGGATATTTCTCACAAGAATAACTCAATATTGACCGTTTTGGATTTATTAAATTCAAAATGAAACGTTCTTTTATGACTTCTCTTCTCTTTTACTATTACGCTCATATCAGATTTCTTATCTTCTTCGCATATATTTATGCATCTTTAATGATTATTTTTCTTTTTTTGAACAACTGATCTGATTTTTTAATAAAGAAAAATAACATTGAATTTCACTTTAATTTCTTATATTTATGCCATCAGGACATGAATTCAAATGAAACTATAAAACAACCAATAATCTGGATAAGCATGTCTCGGACTTGATCAAATGCACATAGAAACAATCTTAAAAAATTAAAATAAATAAATTTTATAGGTTTGTGTGAGCATTTTTCATAATCTCTAATTTTATGACTTTTGAATAGTTAGTTATCTAGTAATTAAAAACAAAAATCTATGGAACC
>JACEIK010003752.1:94145-109294 GCA_018107945.1 Datura stramonium | reverse complement strand
TTTCTTTTCTCTTTGTTGGTGTATCTTTACAAATGAGCAAGGGGCTCCTTTTATAGGAAAAATTTGGACCAACATTCAAAGTTCACCAACCTTTGAATGCACAACCTTTGAATGTGTGCAACAAAAGTTGAATTGGGGCTGGACCCCACAGATTCTTTATAATAAAGGAATTTGAAGATACAAAAATTTACACTCGAAAATACTAAAATTATCATTAGAGCAAATATTATTAGTACATACAACAATAATACAATATATAATTTACACTCAAAATATAAAAGCTATTAAAATACATACATCAGAAATACAAAAAAATAACAAATAAGAAAAAGAGTTAAAATATGTATTTTTTCTTAGTTTTAGTTAAAATACATCAGGGGTAGAATTGCTTGGGTATCACGAAGCTATGTATTTTTTCTTAGTTTTAAAAAGAAAAAGAGTTAAAATATACCTATGAACTATTCAAAAACAGTTATTTTTACCCTTTGTTGTATTTTTTTTGGCTCAAAAATATCTTTTTCATAACGTTTTTGGCTCAAAAATATCCTTCAACTTGCAAAATAACTCACTTTGTGGACTGAATTGCTCATTTCTTTTTTAATCTTAACATAAAAGAGACAGTTTTACATAATTCATAGAGATGTCTAACATTCTAGAAAATAGTACAGAGATTTTTTTTTATGTGTGTATAAATAAATATATAAGGCTTGTACAAAATATACAACAATGAATATAAAAAATAAAAAATAAAAAAAATATTTTATTCTTCTTCTGTCAGNACCGAATTATGGGTGTTAGTTCCTCTGAGATATAAGGCTTGTACAAAATATACAACAATGAATATAAAAAATAAAAAATAAAAAAAATATTTTATTCTTCTTCTGTCAGTTATCCTCTCTTCTCTTTATAATTTTTTTTCACTTGCTCTTGAATAAGAATTAATAAAGAAATGTCAAAAGATAAGAGGCCAATAAAAGAACCAAGTGAATTTCAAAACTAAATATTAGATTCATTATTTCACACGCTCTCTCTCAGCAGTATACAACTTTTAATTCTTGAAATGTATTGATATCTTTATGTTCTTTTTTGTTGTTTAATATTTTATTTTTGTATAATGATACAGTTGTCTACTTGAAAGTTAAGTCCAGTTCAATTATGGTTAAGCTATTGAAAACATACTCTAAGAGAAAGCAAATAATAAATTACAAAATAATTTATTTTTACTTAAATGAAAAAACTATCTTATTTTGTAACAATATATAAGTGTGTAGGATTTCTAAAAATTTAAAATCCTACATTTCATTTTATGCATACACAAATCAATTGCACTAATTTATTTTTCAAAAGATTTCAGGACAAATCTTGCATCGGCACTAATCATGATTTTAGAATCACCTTTTTGTCGGTAGTAATCATGATTTTAGCAATAACATTGTACTAGCACTTTTCTTTTCTTACACTGGCACTAATTATAATTTTGCACTAATCTTGCACGGACACTAAACATAATTTTAGCACTAATCTTGTACCAATACTAATAATGATTTTAGCACTAATCTGCATTGGCACAAACTATATCTAAGACTATTCATAACCACAAGAATATTTATATTTTATTTTACACCATAAATTTTAAAAAATTTCATTTTATTATATAACTTTGTGCATAGTCAAAAAGTCACTAAATAAATAGATATATATCTTAAATATTTTTTTGGCACAAGAGGGCAAGTTCAGAAGATTTATTAGTCTCTCTGAATTCGCTATTTTTCTTTTCTCATTTTTTATATAAATTGGGTATGATATTTCTCATTGTTCCTTCCATTGGTGTTTTCTTTTCACTTTCCTCTGCATTAAGAAATAATAAAGAAAGTGTCAAGAGATAAGAGGTCAATGGAAGAACCAACCGATGATACCTCAAAATTGAATCTCAGATTCATCTCTCTAATTTACTTTTTTGGTTATTTAGCATAAAATCACCTTTTAACTTTAAAATTTGTTGATTTTATTATTATTATTTTGTATTTATAGGATGGTATAATTGTCCACTTCATCGTTAAGCCTAATTCTATTATGAAGACTATATTCAAGACACACTCTAAGAAAAAAATAATAGATTACAAAACAGTTTGTTTCTTCTTTGACGACAAATGTCTTTCATCGAAAAGAATTATAAATTAAGTAAAATTTTAATTTTTTTAATTTGATCTAATTTACTACTAATTCAACAGTTATAAAATTTAATTAATTAATTAATTTGTGATCTATTTATTTATTTATTTGTGTATTCGCTCATTAGATTTTATTAGAAGATGGTAATGTGATTGGTATTATATTGCATCAAGATGGAGAAAGGTCTTCACATTAATATGAAGAACAACATATCACACGTGAATATTTTGCACTTTTCTCATTTATGCTTTTCATTAGAATTTTTAATTTGAAAAAAGTAAGGTAGAATTGCTCGGGTACCACCAAGCAATATATATATATATTGTTAATAACAACTTTTGGGTGTCAAGTGTCCAAGCCGATCATGAATATGTACTTTATAATTCACCAAACTATATAATTTTAAATTTGATTATGCTAATTTAGGAGGCTAATAAAGTCTTTCTTTTGGAGGCCTCAAATTTTTTAATAGTGGATGTATTATTTTATTTTTTGCTTAATTATAAGAAGGAAAAGAGTAAATATATTTTTGAACTATTCAATATCATTCAGTTTTATCCTTCATTAATTTTTTTGCTCAAGAATGTCGTCAGCGTTATATTTTTGGTTCAAAGATATCCTCCAACTAGCAAAATAGCCATTTTGTGCACCGGTTGCTCTCTTTTTTTTAATCTTAGAATAAATGAGACAGTTGTACATAATACAACGAGAATTCATGTCTAATATTCTAAAGAATAGTACAAGGTATTTTAATATAGACACTTTGTATATAATTTTTTTTGTATTTATCTTATTAGGTTTGTTAGATGATTTTTTTGGCATAAATAAATGTATAGGGCTTGGATAAAATATACAACAATCAATACAAATAAAATTTCTTCTATATTCTTCTTCTTCTATCAGCTGTCCTCTCCTTTTATATTTTCTTTTCACTTCCCTCTCCAATAAGAATTGACAAAGAAAATGTCAGCATAAAAGAGGCCAATGAAAAATCAACTGATGAAATCTTAAAATTAAATCTCAGCTTCATTATTTCACTTTTTTATCTCATAATATACAATTTTTAATCTTTAAAATTTATTGATATTTTTATATTGTTTAATTTCATTTAAGTTATTTTTATTTTTATAAGATGGTACAATTGTCCACTTCAGCGTTATGCCTAATTTAGTTATGAACACGATATTCAATTCATATTCTAAGAAAAAATAAATAATAAATTATGAAACAATTTGTTTTTGCTTTGATGACAAATGTCTTCCATCGAAAAGGATTGGAAATGAAGTAAGACCTTAATTTGCATAATTTAATATAATTTATTGTTAAATCAACAATCATATAATATATTTATTTTGTATCTCTTTATTAAATTTTATGATGATTGGGATAAAAGATAATGAAGAGGTTGATGCTATGTTGCATCAAGATGAAGGAGGTTCTGCATACTGAATAATGAAGAACATATTACATGAATATGTAACGCTTTTAGGAGAAAGAGTTTTCTAGTCTTTTAAAAGATTTTTTTTAATTTTATGGCTTTTTTTATAAGAGATCCTCTTTTTTAAACGTAAGAGATCTGAAAAAATTATTTTCTTCTATCCAAATTAAAAATGGCCAAGAAATCTAATTTCCTCTTTCTATTTTATGTTTTTAATTAAAATTTCTGGATAAAAAAAGTAGCATCATGTGATTCACTACCAAGCTAAACGATGTTGCTTTGACCAAGTTGAAAAGTAATTAATCTTATTTTCTAGTAGTATGTTAGTGTATAGGATTTCTGAAAACATTAGAATCCTAAATATTATTTCCGGTATATACTAATCAATTGCACTAATTGTATTATTTCCGGTATATACTAATCAATTGCACTAATTTCATTTACTTAAATTTTAGCATTAATATTGTACCGACAATAATCATGATTTTAGTACTAATTTTTTATCGACACTAATCACGATTTTAGTATTAATCTTATACCGGCACTAATTATATTTTTAGCACTAATTTTGCACAGACACTTATCATGATTTTAGCACTAATTTTGCATTGATACTAACTATAATTTTAGCACTAATTTTGCACTGACACTAACTATGATTATCAACACTAAGAAAATATTTGTCGTGTTTTTGATTCACATGTTCTTAAAAAGATATTGACTAGGAGGGGTGCTTGACTATTCTACTCTTTTTTATGTCTTAAATATAATCTTTTCTTTTAATATTTATTCTATTTTGTGTCATAATTGAAGTATTTGTGGTCTTCAGGAAGGATATATGTTTAAACTTCTTATCTACTCTTAATGAGATGATTCATAATCACACAAATATTTGTGTTTTATTTTAGATCATAAGTTTTAAAAATTTTAATTTTATTTTTAAACTTCGTGTCAATCAAATACCACTACATAAATTTATATATATAGTAAATCTTATTTGGCACAAGAGGATCATAAATTGGTATATATCTTAATTTTTTTTCCTTTTTTGGCATAAGAGGACCATAAACTGGTTTATATCTTAATTTTATTTTTTGCACAAAGGACCATAAATTAATATATATCTTAAATCATTTCATTCACTAAATTTTTTTGTTTATCATCTCTTATATATATAAATTAGGTATGATATCCTTCGTTTTCTCCAATTGTTGTTCCTTCTTTTTGTTTATCATCTCTCGATAATATTGATTTATATTTAAGTTGGTTTGACATTGAATGTCTTCGATAAAAAGTTGAACCATTGCTTATGAGAATAAAGCTTAGTGAGTTGGTCTATGATATGATCTATTACGTACAATAACACTTGTATGTTGACCAATAAATTATGATTAATCTCCTCTCCGCTCAATTGGCTCTGGGTCAGGAACCAAATATTTTTCATCTAATAATTTTTTATATGCGGTATAATTAATGGATCTATCACAATAAATATAAATGAATTCTCTAAAAAAGATCAGGATATATGTTAGTTTTCTAACATGAATAGGAGAGAATAAGCAGCTAAGAAATATATTGTGAATTATCATTAGTATCATCCTGATTCAAAAATAATTCAAGTCAAATATCTGAAGCATTTGCTGATCCAAAATTAATTTTATAATTCAACTGCAAAAGCTCCTATTATATATGTCCCTAAAGGATAGAGTCTACAGTATGCATGAAGCATTGTAGATCAATCAATTTGTATTGCAATAATCTTTGGAAAAAAGAATAGAGCAAATGATCATAATAAGGAAGCAATGTGCTCTTGAAGAACCTATGACATAACACTTCATGAAACCTCATGAAAGGATTAGGTACCTAAGAAAATATTGAAAATGATGAGATCTCAATAAGTTATGTCCAATTGCAAACCAATACAAATGATATACTGTCGACAATATCTTTGATACAATATAACGCGCAATATTATAAAAGATTGTGAGGATCTGAATTCTACGTTTGCTAAAGCATGCTAACATAGAAATAATTATCAAGTGGAAATTAAAGATACATCTTGATAAGCGTAAAACTTATTGACTTGCAATTCAGGCACCAAAAGATGTGATGTTTTAAACACTAACGGATGTTGTCACTTGACAAATGTTTTATGAAAATCTTCGTAAGGATTCAATATGCTTGAAGCATATACAAGTTCGTGGAAAACTTATTTATATTCCTTATATAATATAAATTTATTTATCCTAATAATTGTTATTAAGTTTCTTGAATCTACAAGACATTCATTTGATCGACATAAGAGTTTGATCCAGATATGTTATCTATTTCTATGAAGGGTCAGTGTCATAGTTTGATGTTTCACATGACAATAAAATCATATAAAATATAGAAAAGGTTTGCAGAGCAAACCAAAAATATACTTGGACTGATTTCAATAATATTATATGACGATGATGTAACTCTATCAAAGGCTTGGAGGTGCAAATGATCACCCAGCTCATCAAATGATAAATTGATAGATATGATCCCAAAGGCTCTGCCTACCTAAACATGTGATTAGTTGGTATAAAATATTGAAGTATTTCATCTTCAAGAATTATGCAATGTTTTAATTAGGGTGAGTAAAATACGCGTTGCACACTTTTTTCTTAACCAAGGTTTTATCCCATTGAGTTTTCCTGGTAAGATTTAATGAGACAGCTAACAATGCGTATTACAAAGATATGTGTACTCTCTTTTTCCTTTACTGAAATTTTTTCCACTGAATTTTTTCTAGTAAGATTTTAATAAGGCACATTATCTATCAAGTAGACATCCAAGGGGGAATTTTATAAATATAAATATTTTTATTATTGTGAATGTCTATTTCTTTGAAGGAAAGTTAAGGTCAGTAACTTTGGGACTAAGTTAGTTTTCCCCTATAAATAAAGGAGCTTCAATTCATTGTAATTCATTCTTCAAGAGAAATAACAATTCATCTATCTTCTCTTTCTCGTCAATATCCTTCTTGTTTTATTATTTTAAAACAAAAGCTTTCTCACGTGGAGCCAATGTACTCATCAATTTTTTGAATATTTAGTTTAGATATTTGAATTATGAATTAGGCTTGACAAAATCCAATGAATTTTGAAAAATGAAGAATGTACCTTTTCAGCATTATGGATGTTCTTAAACTAAATTTATTAAGTCTCACATCAATGGAATGAGAAAATTATGGACTCCTTATATGGATTTAGGAAATACTGCACTCATGAGCTAGCTTTTGGGGTTGAGTTAGGCTCAAAATTCATTTTTTTACATGGTATCAGAGCCAAACTCATCCCAATTTATGATTTACCAATGTTGGGCCCCCATATTAAATTGTTCGCTCACCAAATATACAGTCCTGGACATGAGGCGGGGTGTTAAGTCCCACATTGATGGGATGAGATAATTATAAACTCCTTATATGGAATTGAAAAATCCTCACTCGTAAGCTAGCTTTTGGGGTTGAGTTAAACCCAAGATCCATTTTTTATAATAGAACAAAATGAACTTCTATAATGGTGTGAATTCAAAAAGAAATAGTAAGAAATTGTAAAATTAATATGACTTAATATTACTCATTAATAGAGCATCCAATTTTATAAAATCTATCTTCTTCTTTCTTTTAAAATTACACATTTGTTTTTAGTTTGACCTTCAATCTGATCACTTGAGTTGCTTTCTGCTCTCTCGTGTGCATGTCACTAGGTTTAGAAAAATATAAATGGTAAAACTAAAACGACTCAAAATTACACATAAATAAGACATCTTAATAGCTTAGTTGGTCAGCTACCTGAACTTTCACCTTATTGGTAAGGGTTCGATTCCCCACCTTGCAATTCCTTTTCCTATTTTCCCTTCTGCTACCCCCCAATTTTTCTTAAAAACATAGCATATCCAGTTTCATAGAACCTATCTTCTTTCTTTTAATATCACATTTATTCTTAGTTTAACCTTCAATATGATCATCTGAGCTACTTCTTTCTTGCACATGACCCTCAATTTGATCAACCAATCTTCTTCTTTCTCTTGCGCATGACCTTCAACTTGATCATCTGAACGATTTCCTAAAATATAAATTGTAAAACTAAAATGACTCAATATTACTCATCAATAAGGCATCCAGTTTCATAGAATCTAATTTTTCTAAAATCACAAGCTTATTCTTAGTTTGACCTTCATATGATTACTTGAACCGCTTTCTGTTTTCTCTTGCGCTTGACACTAGAATTTGAAAATATAAACTATAAAACTAGAATGACTCAATATTACTCATCAATAAGGCATCAAGTTCATTAAATCTATCTTTCTTCTTTTAAATCACACGTTTATTCTTAGTTTGAACTTCAATCTTATTACCTGAATTGCTTTTTGCTTTCTCTTACGCATGACACTAGATTTCAAAAATATAAATTGTAACTAAAACTAAAAGGACTCAATTTTACTCATAAATAGGGCATCCAATTTCATAAGATCTATCTTATTTCTTTTAAAATCACATATTTATTCTTACTTTAACCTTCAATCTGATCATTTGAGTTGCTTTCCACTTTCTCTTGAGCGTGGCACTAGATTTCAAAAAATATAATTTATAAAACTAAAATGACTAAATATTAATCATACATAGGAAATTCAATTTCATAAAATCTATCTTCTTTCTTTTAAGATCACACATTTATTCTTAGTTTGATCTTTAATCTGATCACCTGAGTTGCCTTCTTCTTTCTCTTGCACATGACACTAGGTTTCAAAAATCTATCTATATATTTATATAAAGGAGGGACTTAGGCCCACCTACGTGCCATACCTCACAGTCTAGGAATCTCATTTATCTTCTTTTTTTTCTGTATTTTCTCCTTTCTTTTCCAGTATGTTCATTAAAATTAAAAAAAAAACAGCAGTCATATTTATTCATCCTGATAATTGACGTCTCTTCCTCTAATAACTTCTGTCAAAAGTACTCGCTTCCTTTCCCTCTTCCTTTTCCTCCCTCTCTTCATCTTCTTTCACGCCTTTTCCTCTCTCATCTTAAAAAGAGTGAGAGATAAGTTGATACATTAAATTTTTGGGGATTGTTGATCAAAAAGAAATTTTCTTCCAACCCTTTTTACATCAATGGAGGAATATTAGTGCAGTAGAAAGAAGTTGAAACAAACTCGGTTGTAACATTGAGTTTATTTTAGCGATTCTACCTCAACAGAGGATAAGGGACAAGGATTATTCTTCTCGATTAGGGATTCTGTCCAAATTTACTCCTCGCCGCTGAGGTAAATCTTCTCTTTTATCTTTTTGTGATTTTTAGCTTTTTTTACATGTTTAATTGATGTTTCATGTATCTTCTTCCAATTTCTTTTATATCAATGGAGGAATATATAGTGCAGTATAAAGAAGTTGAAATGAAACTTGACTGTAATATTGAATTTATTTTAGAAATTACTACCTCAACATAGGATAGGGGATAAGGATTATTCTTCTTGATTAGGGATTCTGCCCAAATTTATTCCTCACCGCCATGATAAATCTTCTCTTTTCTCTTTTTATAATTTTAGTTATTTTTTTAAATGTTATTTGATGTTCCATGTATCTTTAAATTTATATTCTCGAATTTATAGTTGATTTGGGTTTATGACATATTAAAGAAATACACCTTTTAGTTAATTTATTGCCTATTTATGATATTAATTTATTCTTTAAAAAAATATACAAAAATACATTCTTACACTTGAATGATATTAGTAACACATCTTATCTTTGAATTTTAGAAACATAAGACGCGAAGATTTGACATACAAAAGTTTTAGGTTCTTCCACCCTTCTGTTTCTGGTAAACTGCAACTACACAATGAGTTGGAGTCCTTTAGGAGTTGGGACAGTCCTAATAATTATTATGTATTTAAGAATAAAAAGGAGTGTTTCTTTTGAGTTTTGCCAAGGTACTTAGAATTAGAATAATTAGATGCTTAAAACAATTTCATGATAAGTTCTACACTTTTTTATAAAGATAAGAACATGAGTCTCTCCCTTGAAAATTAATGAGTTATTATATACTGGTCAATACTTACCAACCACTTTCATAATAAATATAATAATTACTTATTTTCTATCATCAGAAAGACAGTAAGACTTGGTTATCAATCTTATTCCATAAAATAAAACTTGACTGTAATATTGAATTTATTTTAGAAACTATTACCTCAATAGAGGATAAAGGACAAGGATTATTCTTCTCGATTAGTAATTCTGCCTAAATTTACTCCTCGCCACCAAGGTAAATCTTCTCTTTTCTATTTTTGCGATTTTTAGTTTTTTTAAATGTTTATTTGATGTTCCATGTATCTTTAAATTTATATTCTCGAATTCCTGCTACATATAGGTTTATTACATAATTAAAAAATGCATCATTTGGTTAATTTTCTGCCTATTTATGAGATTCATTTAATCTTTCACGAAATATACAAAAATTACATTCTTACACTTGAAGGATTTTAGTAACACATGTTTTGTTAATTTTAGGAAAATTATAAGACGTGTAGATTTGACATACAAAAGTTTCAGGTTCTTCCGCCCTTCTATTTCTGCTAGACTACAATCACATAATGAGTTGGAGCCCTTTAGGAGTTTGGACAGTCATAACAATAATTATGTATTTAAGAATAAGAGGGAATGTTTCTTTGAGTTTTGTCAAGGTAATTAGAATTAGAATAATTAGATGATTAAAATAGTTTCAGGATAAGTTCTACACTTTCTTTTAAGGGTAAGAACGTGAATCTCTCCCCTGAAAACTAATGAGATATTGCATACCTGCCACTACTTATCAATCACTTTTATAAATAAATATAATAATTATTTTTATTGTTTATTATTAAAAAGACAAACATACTTGGTTATCAATNCTTATTCCATATAATATTTGTTGGTAATTATATAGCACGTGACCTTTGGTTTAACCTTGAAAAGAACTGGCCAGTGCATTGAGATCTCGCTATAACTTTAGACAAGGCTGGTGAAGAAGTTGAATGGCTTAGGAATTTTCTAGAAGACATTCCATTCTGGCCCAAACTGTTGGCACCAATATGTATACATTGCGATAGCCAAGCGGCAATCGGAAGGCTGAAAGTGTAATGTATAACGGAAACTATCGTCACGTACAAAAAAGACATAATACCGTTAGACAACTACTATCTACTGGAATTATCACAATTGACTATGTAAAGTCAAGAGATAATATGTCAGATCCACTTACGAAAGGCCTAACTAGAGAGGCAGTTGAAAGTTCATTAAAGGAAATGAGACTATAACTGAAGACAAGTCATCGTGGCGGTAACTCTACCTAGAATACTGGAGATCCCAAGATCTAGATTCAAGGTGATCAAACAAAGTCATTAATAACGGTTCAACATTGTCAAAATAACTTTTTGTCCATTCTCGTGATGAGACAATGTTCAGTTACAAGGATAAAATATTAAACGCTTTTTAATGATTTATAAGTTTGATACGAGGTATGTCAAATGGTGTATCTATGGGATAACACATTTAGGAATCACCTATATGAGTGTGAAGTGTGAGCTTCTTCAAGGAGAATTCTAAATCCAATTCTCCACGCACTTATGAAATCAGGTTGTGTTCATGGCTGAAACGAACAAAACAATAAGAACGTAAGAAAGTTAAAGGATTAATTGTGTGACTTATGTTGTCTAGATATACATCAAAGTTCGATGGTTCAAAGATATCAAATCTACAGATTGACCTAGTATATCCGATATATGTTCACTACGAAAAGTTCAAGGGGAAACCTACTTATCCAGATGCAATTAATTCTTACTTACGAATCACACAATTTTTCATGCATTAAAATTTTTATATAGTAATTCCCTATTCATGTGGGGGATTGTTGGAGTTAAGTGTTGAGTGTGAATTGGAAAATTGAGAGAAATAAATTGGTGGGAAGAGAAAGTTGAAAAGTTTCTTTCCCAATGGTAGCCATTCCGAACAGAAACCATCTGAACAGGTGGCTTCACACCCTTTCACTTCAGATTTTTGGCTATATATAAAGGTCTTTTGCCTTCATTTTTTATAGATAATTTTCGAACATTCTGCATATTTCAAACAAATAAAATCGAGTCTGTTGTGTGATTTGTTACTGTTCTTAGAATTCGACGAAGGTATTGGTGTTTGAGGTACTGCTACACCATTAACAGGTAAATCCATTTTATCCATGGAGGAAGTAATCCAAAACCTCGAGTACAGTGAGGGATTAAATTTTTTAAGGACACACAGTGAATTCTGTGGTCTCGCATATTAAGTATATTTTCTATTTTACTAATTTGAACACAGGAAGACAACAATGTCTTGCGTGTATTTCACCTAGAGGTGGCAAAATCAGCACATGAAATCATAAGTTACCCAACTTACTTAAGTTTGGGTTGATAATTGACCCTCTCATTTATTAGCTCAGCCCATTTCAGCCTAACTCATTTTACTTTATCAAAGTTTAGGTTGATATCTGACCCAAATTAATTCATGAGAAACTTTATCAAAAAAATTCAAAAAGGCATTTTATTTTATTTAAAATGTTATAAGTAGTCATAATAAAAAATATATTAATTTTATAAGTTATTAAAAGATCATAAAAGACAAATAAAACAATTAAGACTTAACTAGAGTTGGGTGGGTTAGGTTATGACACGCATTTTAGACCATTTCAATCCAATCTATTTTAGCCCAAATAACTTTTGGATGGGTCAATAACTCGCCCATTTATTAATTTAGCCCATTTTGACCCGCCCAAATTCAGCACAACTTGCCCATTTGTCACCTATAAATTCGCTTTTCTTAATGATAATTATTTGTAAGTTGAAGCCATTACATACGTAGGTGTGCAACTACTAGAGTGAATCTCATATTTTTGGGAACTAGTTAGCTGGTGAATCTTATCGTATCGGTCACAAATGTCATACCGGTTTCCTTATTCCGTAGTAAGGCCAATCACACAAGTGCACCAGATCCAAAATTGCATTCAGAGAACGTCACCTAGGTAGGACATCCGATTATGCTTGGAGTAAGGGTGGCAAAATGGATAAAATTTATGGTTATCCATTCGATCCAATCTATTTTAAATGGGTTGAGTATCCAATCATTTAAAAGTGGATCAAATATGGATCGACTCATATTATTTTCATAAAATATGAATAACCCATGGGTATCTCCCCTTAAAGTATGTAAGGGCGTAGGAACCTCTAAAATGTGCACTTATTAATGGTGTGTTTGGTATGAAGAAATATATTTTTTTAAAATATTTTTTCATTTTCTCATGTTTGGTTGGCTTAACTATTTTGAAAAACATTTTATAAATGAATTTATTTTCCTCTAATTTAAGAAAAGGACTCTCTTACATAAAGTACGAAAAATATTTTTTAAGAATCTCCTTAAATCAGGAAAGTATATTCTAAACTTTCACTAAACCTCACCATCCCAAAACAGGTCCCTACCCGAGATTCGAATCTTGACCCGAGACCTAGGACCCGACATTGGATACTGACTCGAGGCCTGACTCTGACCTCGACCCCGATTGAGACCCGACTTTCGACCTCAACTATGAATCTCCTTCCAGCCCCGACCGGGGATCCAACTATCGACATTGATTTTCAACCCCTACTCGGGAACCAACTCTCGACCTCGACCTCGACCAGAACTTGAGACTTGAACTAGATTTGAAACCCTACTCTTGACCTTGACCTCGATCCTAATCCAAGACCCAAATCTCGACCTGACTCTAGATTCCAATCCTAGACCCGACTCTCGAGACCGACTCGATATCCAACTCCCGACACCCCATTCTCAATCCTAAATCCTGACCCAAACTCAGGACCCAGTTCCTGACCCCGACCCCGACCTTGACTCTCGACCACAACTAGGGACCAACTCCCAAAACTGACTCGAGACCTAAATTCCAACATAAACTCAAGACCCCAATTCAGAGAGCCCTAGATACGATATTCAAATCCCAGTCCTAATCCAAGATTCGACTCCTGATATAACCCAACACCTGGCTCTCAACTCGAGAATCGGATCTCGACCCTGACCCTAAATCTGACTCTCGATCATGACCTAAGATCCAATTCCTAATCCGAAAATGGGATTTGATTCCCGACACAAGACCCTAACCCCAATTCGAGTCCCAATCTCGACCTGAAACCCAAATCCCAACCCCAACCCGAGACTCGACTCTCAACATTGACTCGAGAACCAAATCCTAACACCGTCCATAGACCCACGACGCAAATTACGATCCCGACCCGAGATACAACTTCTGACTCTAACTAGATTCGATTCCCGAACTTAACCCTAACCCCGACCCCCAATCCCAGCCTAAGACCCGACTTCTGATCCCGATCCGAGACTCAATTTCAACTTCAGACCCCAACTCAAGACCTGACTTTGACTCAGTCGAAACCTAAATTTTTACCCAAAGTCGGGATCCGACGCCTGACCTCGACGCAAGACCACTTATTTTTGACAAAAATATTTTTTATGAAAACATGATAAGATTCTCCTTCATACCAAAATACTTTAACATGAGAAAAAAGAATTCTTGTAACGTGGGAGTACTTATTTCTATACATAATAAGAAGTAATGAATAATATGGATCCATATTATGCATTGGTTTGTCAATTTTTATCCATATCAAATATCAGTTGGTCGAATATTTTATCTGTTTTTAATCGACTCATTTTCGACCCGCTCATATTCGACTCGACCCATCTCATTACTATAAATAAAAAAAATGTTTACCGCAAATTAATGAAAAGTTTATGTTAAAAAAATATTATTTTTTCACCCATTTCCCATCAAATCAGTTCACTAGAGAAAACACATGGCGTGAAATAGATTTTCACTGAAGTAATGGGAAGCTTTATAATTTTTTCATGTGAAAACACTATTAGATTTTCTTTTCCCACTGATTTAATCAAAATATCAATAAAAATAGTCACTTAACATTTTCCTAAATAATATTTTTTTAGTATTGTGTGTTTGCCACCCTAACTTGAAGTTTTCTTGATGGAGCTCGATCTAACCAGACTCGGACTACCACATGTAGCCTCCTGAGTTTTCAACATGTCGAATCTATATTTCATCAATACAAATATCACATATAATGAAATAGGGAGATCATGTCTTACATTTTTTTTCTTCTTCTAGTTTTACTATCGAACATTCATGAATTTCCTTCCTAGTTCTTGTGCCAACCAGAGCTTTTCAGCAAGTTTAGTCTCTCTTTTTAGTCAATACTACTCTCTCCTTTTCAGCAAGTTTAATTTCTTCTTAAGTCAATACTACTCTCTCCGTTTCAATTTAATTATGTGGCAGATTTTATATTTTGATAAACGTAACTTTTTTTAACACAATTTTTTATGACTTTTAAAGTTAGTACCTTTTATATAGTAGTTTCCAAATACGTAAAATTTTATTTCAGAAAAAAAAGAATTAAACATTTTATTTCTAAATTTATAT
>JACEIK010003752.1:65371-86445 GCA_018107945.1 Datura stramonium | reverse complement strand
ATATAATCATAATAAAGAAAATAAAATTTTGTTAAATACTTAACAAATTATAAGAAAACAAATAAAGAAATAAAAATTTAAGAGGATGGCTCATTATTTAAATCCAATTTAATTTAACCTATTTCAATTCAAACAGCATTTAAAAAGATATATTAAATCAATCCATATTAACCAGCCCACTCATTAGATAACCATGTCTAATTAGCATACGAAAAAATGATCAAGATTACGTCCTTCTCCACAATCCATATTAAGAACATAGGAGATGATATCAGTAAGGCATAAGAATCCAAAGGTTAACATACTGATAAGTGATTGGCTGGTAAGTGATAAAGAAATTAGAAGAATTTAGGACATCAGCAGTTCCAGTTCTATTTGCGTTTAAACTATAGTACGTAAGCAATAAAACGGGGAAGAAAAAAGACACAAAACTATTTATTCCATTATTACTAAAACGTCAGCAATTCCATTATTTATTTAATTTTTGAAAATAAATAGGTGAGAGCTCTTTGTCTTCTTTGGACCAACTGCTCTTCTCATACTTGTCAAATCTTTGTTTGTCCACAACCTTATTTTAGGGATTCCTTTTCTCTTTTTCTACGGCATATTTATGACGTTGTACATTTCAATTCTCTATTTTAAAATTAACCGTGTATTACCTACATTAATTGAGTATTTATGATCAGCAAATCATATTGAATTAGTTTTTGTATATACGCTTTCAAAGCTATTGACAAAGATTGCAAACCAGTCTGTGAACGGACAAGGATATTAAGTCACTCCCACGTCATTATTCCGTTATCTTCATACTTATCTTGTCAAATTATTGACTCTAATACTAAGTTTGAAGCTGAAACAACTCAAACATATTGGTAACATAATGCGATATCGTCCGCTTTAAACAAAATATGCAGGATTTTCTCCAAAATATTCCGCACAATTAAGAATATATCTAATACTTTATATGTAACTTACAATTTTAATTAGTCTGCACAATTTTTTTCAAAATATGTTCTAAAATGGAAGTATCGAAAAAGTTTAGGAATGCTTATGACTTTAGCCTAAAATTAAATAACCTCTTGATTATTATTAAATTAAAATAAGTTGAACAAATATAAGAAATCCTTTAAGGCGTCATACTATTTGTGCAACCTTTCTTGTATACGTAAAGGCATTTTCTGGGCAACGAGAGTCAATTAGAGTGTGCAATTGTATTAATTAATATAATATATTTCATTTCAATTAAGTAGGAAGCTGTCAGTGGTCAATGAACATCATAATATGGTGTGAATGTTGAACACAATTGGATTAACCATTTAATTGAAGATTAATTCAGTTTTACAAAACTTTATACTTATAATTTTTTTCCTTTACTTACTCATTCTAGTGTATCTATCTCTTCTTACACACGACTTAAATCAGGATGAATTCAGAATTTTGAGTTTATGATTTCTAATTCTAGAAAAGACAGATTAATTATCAGATTCTGCATAAATTATTTTTATACATTAAGTAAATTTCTTAATATAAATCTAGAATTTCGACAACTACTGAATGGTATATGAGCAGTACTCTGCTTTCATTCCTGTTTAAATGATCAGCTCTATTTATAGGTGATGAAAGTATTTAGCAGGGGATAGTTGGATCAAGATGTTGCTACATTTTTTGCCAACTACTTGATCTTAGAATTCTTATAGTGGAGTTCTTCTGGTAATTCTCTAAAATTCTTTTTTGAAACATCTTGGATAATAAGTTCATAGTAACTTTTAATGGTGAACACTTAATAAATTTGTTCATCGTGCTTATTGTTAATGTTGTTAATTATTTTATAATGGATTCTTTTTCTTCCTTTTTGGGACAGTTATGTTAATTATTTGAGGTTTAACTTTAACCCCCGATATAGTTAACTATAAAATTGCTGATAGGTGCTAATTATGGTTATAATACTGAACCATATGAATGGAATTTTTTTCACATTCAGATCATGTCTAGTTAGCTAGTTGATAAAGCAATAACTTATCAAGGCGATGATCAGTAACTGGTCCAAGAGAATGATGAGCAAACTTTTGAAATGAGAAAAAGATATCCCACTTTTATAAAACAAAAATAAAATGAATGACTTCATCCTTTGCCTTATCTCTTTACAGTTCTGAGAATCTTTGTAAAGCATAGTATTACAGTGCTGACCAGAATAATAGAATATATATACACTTGATGACAAGTGTGACAAACCAACCAAGTCATTATACAGAGACTTATTTTACATTTCACAGGTTTATCTGCTTTGAAATTACAGCAATAGTGAGCATTTGTATGAATGTGTCAACAGTTCTGTACAAACTCCAGTAATTGGTTGTGGCTTCCATGTCTGCAACTTCCACAAAATGCATTGTCAACTTGCTTTGACTTCTTCCATTCTGCAGGCAGGCAAGTGTGCAAGAGTTTATAGTCAGCCCCACTGGCATCAATCAAATAAGCAAAGTCATGCAAATAGATTCTTTTTTTATAACGTGGTGTCTGTGCCAGCTTGTGTATGCCTCGAATATTCCATCGAGTACCTGCTACCTCCCACAAGCACAGTCATGCAAATACATATTTATTAAGAACGAAGACTTTTAATGACAGTTTACGTGATGTTATTAGAAAGAAAATGACATGAGAACAAGTCATGATCACACTTTGGCTGACATGAAAAGAGAGGATACAACCACTAAAGTGCCTCCTCCTGCACAGAGGTGTCGAGCATTTAACAATGAGATATCTATTTTTCTTTTTTATGCGTAAAGAATGAAATATCTTATATATTCGGTCATACAGGTCATGTATGACTTTGAAAAACCAATTCAAAGCCAGGCCAGAGTTTATAGTCATAGGGGCATCAACCAAATAAGCATAGTCATGCATTTAGAGAGTTATCGAGAACAAAAAGACTTTTGTTGACATTTCAGAAGATATTAGAAAGAAAATGACATGTGAACAAGTCATGATCATACTTCCATTGACATGAAAAAGAGGTATACGGCCATTTAAAGTGCCTCCTCCTGCACACAGGCGTTGAACATTTCAGTGAGTTATCTAATTTTCTTTTCAGAGGCAAAGAATGAGCTATCTTATATATTCAGACATGTTTGACTTTCCAACAATCGATGCTTCTTTGAGTAATATCAAAAGACAAGCTCTATCAATTCTATGAAAGAAACCTCTTGTCAGTTCTCCTCTACCATTCAGATTATTAAACATAAAGTCAAGGATTACTGCATTTTGAAAGATCAACTACATGTTACGTTTAATATATAGATTCAACTCATAATCGAAAATACTCAAATGTATATATCACATTATCATAAACACTGTCAACTTTTCCAGACACAGAAAAGAATACTGTCTTCTTTGTCTTCATAGATAAAAGAATTTGTGGTATCCATCATTCATTTATTTATCAGAAAGAATATGCTTCTATTTTTCTTGTTCGTCCCAAGTAATGTAAAGCATTATTCTTATAATTAGCTTAATCATAAGTTTCATCAAGATAAAAGATTTATGAGCCGCATATTTTTTCTGATTACAAATAGTAGTCCACTTAAAACTGATTTAGTTCTGTTCCAAAATATATCATTCAGATCTTCAGTAATTTATGATCCATTCAGTAAAGCACAACTAATTCATTTTATGTGATGCTCCCTCCACTAACAGAATATATCTGTGAAATAAAAGAAGATAAGGACATGCCACACATAGGTTGAAGAACAAAGGTTTGACAAGAACAATTGCGCTCGGGAAAAATCAAGGGTTAAATTAAATCCTAAAATATGGATACTTGTAAGATTATTGCAAGCCAATAAGAGAATTTATAACAAAGTACAATGTTTTTAATAAAATCATAAAGTAACTCCTCGGGATGGTAGGCACATTGGACACCACAGGTTATCTATACCAAGTCCAATTCTGCACTATGGGCCAAATGACCTTTCCTGTTCAACTCATATTTTGAAATCTTATCCTTATGACCTATTACACTGTATAATATTTAATACGAGCCGCCCAGCTTACGCAATGGATTTGAAGTCAATACAATTTGTATCTGGACTGGTTTATGCAGAAAAAAATCAACACAGCTTAAGATGATGAGAGTCAATTATGGTGGATGTCAGCTCTAAATTAAACAAACTCTAAAATCTAAATGGATTGGTTCAACTGCCGCTTACAGGCTACAAGCTGTAAAAACCAAAACAGAGCAGTTCAGTACCTGCTCCAGATTTAGATCATAAATTTTTATTTCCCATCCCAGCCTGTTCAGTACCTAAGCTATATCCTTCTTATCAAAATGGCCAAATACTGATCTATTTCTAATCCCCTCATTGATCTCTCTGACATCCCCAAAATGCCTACCGACGTTTAAGCATTGCCTCCTACCCGTTTCATCCATGTAAGAATCTCATCTTTCCAATAAATGTTACGGTAAGCCTTCATCTCATTGCTATCTTTTGGATACATATGATAAAAGGAGAACCCCTTATAAATGGAAAGTCACAACTTTGAATACCCAATCATATTTGACATTACTATTCTGAAATAGAAAGAGCAACTATGCATGTCAAATGTTACCATATTAATCATTGACATGCCAAAAGCAGAATGTAACAGAAAGGACAAATTCCTACAATACAATTGCTTTTAGGATACAAACTCTAAACAAAATTCTAAAACTTCTTATGGATGTACTGAAAAAAAAAAAAGAAGACAGCAGCATTTCTTCTGAGGAAGTACTGACATATTCCAGAATAACATGTGATTCAAGGATGTTCACACATGTGTGTCTATATATTGGTCATTTTACTGGAATCTCGGTGAGCAAGAGTTGAAAAGAGCATACATTTACTAAATATTCCCTTGTTTGTTATTTCTTATAGTTCTTGTGAATTATGCTTTATTCAAGTATCTGAGTCTACTTAGGATGTGATGCTCTGTCTACATCTTTATACAAACTACAAAGAAAACATATGTAGAAGGAGCAAGCGTCAATAACTGCCCAAACTGTAGAGGAGCAAGAGCAAGAATTAGGCATACATTTTATCATCTTTCACAGTGAAGTACACAGTTGTAAGATACTTGCTCCGGTAACTCGAGATGTATAGTTACAATTCACAAGATATGCAAAAATTGCATTCCCTATTGGCTTTAAGAAGTAAGCTGCTAAAAGGAAGAAGTACCTATAATTTATGCTTATATTTTTGTCTCTGCATCCTTTATTTGCAAAAGGGGGGCCTTTGAAGTGATATTTCTTGCGAGCTTGTCTTCATCCACCTTTTCTTCTTTTGTTTTTCCCCACATCACAGCGTAAAAGCCAACAACAATTATAATTGACCCCACCAAGCTGTACTCAACAAAGATGAGGATTAGGCACATGCAAACAGTACTTTACAACACCTACGAATCAAGAGAGAAAAGAGTACATGATAGAAATTTTTTCCAATTTGGATTGCCAACAACTTGACAGATTTGTAAGATTGTAAATGAAATATTACCATACCTTCCGAGGTAGAAAGTATCTCCTAAGAAGATGATACCCAATGCAGCAGCAATAACGATTCCCAGAGGATGGAACATAGCAACAAAGAGAGGTCCCTTTCTACGAATGCACCAAAACATCACACTGACTTGAAATGCTGAGCCAAATATTCCCTAAGGAAAGCAAAATACACGTCAGATGTTTGAGATATGCTGAAGAATGCAACTGATGTAACCCTCGATGCTGAGCAAATATTAAAACACACATTTAGTATTCTCTATTGACAAAACTCAAAAGATTATAGCTTTCTTATAATTACTGATAGATTCTGACTTCTTCTTAGTAAAACAAAGTAACACGTTCTCAAGGGAACCCCTGGGGATTAATGTTGATAGCTTGAGTAGAAGAAGAGGAAAGCTAAACAAATGTAAACAGCACTGTTAACCAAGCTAATTTGAATAATGTTTTGAACAAAAGAAAGAGAAACCAAATTCAAAGCTAACATAATTACTTTTTAGCAGGTTTTATGTTTTAACACACGAATAACTTCAGAAGTTATTGTAAGCAAATATTTTGTTTTAGTAAGTGATTATGACGCCTGTCTTGATTATCTTGCTTCTCTATTGAGCAGCTTTCTGAGTCTTTATCTATGTAGGAAAAGGTTATGGCCTGTTTGGTTTGGCTTATGGCTTATGACTTATAAGCCAAAGCCATAAGTTAGGATTTCTAACTTATGATTTTTGACTTATTTTTGTTATTTTGGCTTAAAAACAAGTGCTCAAAAGCACTTTTTAAACCTAACTAAACACTACAAAGGTATTTAAAAGCTATTTTGACTTTAAAACACTTAAAATAAGTCAATCCAAACAGGCTCTTAGTAGTCTTTGGAGGTAATTATTACTCCCTCTTTCCCATTTTATGTGAAGATGTTCGAACAGGTAGGAATTTAAAAAGATTAAAGACTTTTGACATGTCAGCCAAATATAGAGCGAAGTACCAAAATTATTCTTTCAAATGAGTGGTGATTAGAGTTCCACATATCTTAATTTTCTCTATCCTTCTAAAAGAATGAACCTCTATACCAAATGGGTCCCAACAAGTCATGTCATTAAAAATTGAAATGCAAATCCTAAGATCAAATAGTTTCCAAAGAGAAAAAGAAGTCATTATTTTTGGAGAGAAATGCACTTGATGGTAATTCAAAATATCATTAGCAAGCTGGTATAGGAAGTAAGTGAACTATTTTAATATGTACTTGCGATATACTTCACCCTTTCATTTTATATTGTGGTGCTTAACTGGCACGAGGTCTAAGAAAGAAAGAAAAACTTCTAGTACATACCAAAAGTACCCTTTGAACAAGTCTTAAACATGTCATGATATTATTTCTATGGCTAAGAGCATATCATTAAGGACAAAAATTGAAAGTTTAAAGTTAAAGAATTTTCAGATATAGATATCTTGGAACAAACCAAAAGGAAATAATGTCATATAAAAGAGCAGTTATATAGAGAAAAAACATATTCTAACCACCACTTAAGAAGTCAATATGATTGTCCAATTTAGTTTGCCAATTGAAAGTGGCACCAAACCCATGAAAGTTGTGCCTTGTTCACAGTGTTGTTAAAGGCGCACTTAAGCCCTGAAGTGAGGTTCAAAATGCGTTGAGCGCTTCACCTTACTTAATGTGTGTTTCAGTGTCTTCATCAAGGTTCTAAGACATATTTTTCCTTGCCAATGAGCCTCTTCTGAAGAGGCGACACTACATAATTGATAATTCACTCTATCGTAAATTTTTTTCAATTTCTTTGTTCATATATTTGTCATTCATGCTTATAATTATTAGTCTTGAATTAACTTACGTATTTGTATTTTTCTCCCTTTGCGCCTTTTTTCATTAAAACCCACTTTATTTGCGCTTAAAGCCCCAACAGACCTTAGAGCTTTTCTGCGTTTTTTGCTTTTGATAACACTGCTTGTTCACAAGGCACATTACATCAAGACGTTTTCTAAGTTCAACCAATTTCTTGGCAAAAGATTTAGGTCCCCCTAAGTTAGAAGTATGTATTTACTTATTGATCACTTTGCCAATATCTACTTCTCCTTACTTTCCTACCATCACATGCTAACTGAATGTCCAACACATACTTCCCAACCTGAACACTCTTGGAACAGCCACTAAAATCAGTACATATCAGCCTAATTATGGACCAGCTTATCCCTCTCTATCTTTATTTTGTTTCTAGCCTTTATATTCATGCTTTAGAACAAACTCCTTCCTCTAGTGTAGTACCTAACTTGATCCCACCTTTGCATAACACTCTAACTGAGATTAAAGGACTGTACCTTAGTTTGCAATTGATAAAGTCTAGGTCTAATATGATCAAATTTGACCAAGTAAAGATCAGGGGATAGGTTGGAGCAAAATGTACAATTACCTAGAATTTACTTCTGATACCAAGCAGGTGGTGATCTAGAATCAGGTTAAGTAAATCCATACCAATCTCAATTGAACAGGAATCATCTACTTATAGAAGCACCCAAACAAAGCCTTACAAATACTTCGTCCATGTATATCTTAGCATGGTCTCAAACTCACGCTATGAGCAAATAGAATATAAATGCACACAATTTACCTACTTACTGAGTATAGAACAGCGAGCAATCTCGTACCAGGTTGTAGCATCCAAGCATTTAAGTTCCTGTCCATAAACAGAGAGACAATTGCTGATAGAATGGACGCAAAGAAGCAGTAAAAGAAGACCACAATCAGCTCAACTGGATATTTCTTAAGGATGGAAGCCTGTAAAAGTAAACAATATATCAGTTGTAGTGCTGATTCTCAATTAATAAGGGCATCACTTTCAAAGAGTTATTCTCACACCTGTACAATTAAATATAATGAAGCCGCTACACAATCCACTACAAGATATAGACCTCCAATCACCCAGTCGGTTTCCTGGAAATGAAGATAATTTTGAGGCTTCAAAGATGAGGAAGTCAAGAAAATTTGTGGTCCCTTGTAAAGAGTGGCGGTGAACGCTCCGGCAATTGAGACGATGGTTCCAAGGGATTTAATCAGAGTGCTTGTACTTCGACAATCTAGTTTCTCCATCCTAAAAGAAAGAAAAAAAAAAGGAAGAAGAAGAAGAAGAGTGCATTTGTGTTATTTGTTCCAGTCTCTTGTGATCAAAGAGATCGATAGTATCCAATTACGTCAATGATGCCTACAAGAGAAAGGAGACCCACCTGAATGCTTCTTTAGCAGGTTATCTGTTTATCAAAATGCTATGATGCTTGCATGTGTTATATAAGCATGTGCATGTGTTTCCTCTATTACTTTATAGTATACTCTTTTAATCTTCATAAACAAAAGGCAGATAGAAAGGAACTTGAGAACACAACATCCCCAACAAAGGTAATTGATGCACTTTTGTATAGTTACGTCTTTTCAGTTCAATGTATATATTTTCCAGTTTAACCAAAAAAATAATTATGATAGCTTAACCTTTTTTTTTACAATATTTAGTTTCCTTTTCATCCTTTTGTTCTTTCCTATCCTTCCATGTTTCCTGAATTTCCTGAGAATCATCCCATTACATTTTTTCTGTTCACAGCATGCTCTTTAATCAGATGGAAATGAAGAATTCAATTGAATTAGAAAACAAGAATACTGACTATTGAAACAAATGAACCGTGAAGTAATCAGTCACACTACTAAACTGCAATGTTTGTAACATTGAAAACATAACCACACCAAGTAGAAAAAACAGATTACGAACAACTCCAGTTCAGACGGAAGAAAATACAAATCTGTTTTACCATAATCTTGAAATTTAACAAACTGGCTTGCTTATTACTTCCTCTGTTTTATTTTTGTATGACACTCATTCCCTTTTAGTATGTGCAGAAAATAAAATTTGTGCTGAGAAAATAATAATCAGGACGGAAAAATATCACAACAATTGTTGTATTTTAATTCAAGTAGAATGAGTGCTATAATCTCTATGAATCCTATGATTCTTATTTTCGAATATAAATTCATGGACTTTTGAGCTTGAACTTGATGGATTTGAATCTTGATATGTATTTGAATTCAAGGGCTTTTGAGCTTAATCTTGAATCTTCATGTTGATCTTTGAAACTTGTAGAGAAATACTTGATTGCTTGTAGATAAATGTGCAGCATTTGATCCACGAGTTCAAATCCTTTTTTCTGAATTATGAAACTCTTATTTATAGTTGTGGAATGGAAGAGTTGTGATAAGGACAAACTCCTTTCGACCAATCAGATTTAAGTTGACATGGCAATATTTGATTGGTTGGAACATGTCACTTATACACGTGCCGCATTATAACTGAGCCTTTGATTTGACTAGGCATGTTGTGTCATTTGACATGTGGCATGATCCTATTGGCTCTTTTATTTGACTTGGCGTGACATGTGGTACCAATTTGGACCTCTAGGATAAGATGACATCTTGGGCTTAGTACAGTGGGTTCATTATTTATAGCCCGATAAAATTGGATCATTAATGAAATCCATAATTATTAAGACTTAAGTAACTAACTGAATTATATTAATCTACAATATTTATTTAGACTAATATATATTGAATTTACTATAATCCAAAGTTCTTAGAATTTCATTTTGATAAATTTAACCATCCACAAATGTCCTCACTTCAAGACTTGTCGAACTTGAAAAGATCAGTCTTGAATTATTATTAAAGTGTCAAATTCGGGTCAAAATTTCTCCTTAGACTCCTTGTTCTTGAGAATTCAATGCTGGTTTATACATGTGTGTGTGTGTGTGTGTATTATATAGAATTCTACTTTATCAGCTTCTACTTCATTCGTACTGGTGAAAGACATAACTAATTTAGTAAAATCTTAGGCACTCCTTTCATTGAAGAGCTAGTCCTATTTAGGGTCACCCATTGGGGAATTGAAATTGAATACAACCATATTTCCCTTCCTTTTGACAAATTCCCAGTCAGAAAAAGCTTATCTACCTTGAAGCATGAGGTATTGCCACAATAGAGTTATCAGCATACATTGTTGAAAATTCTTGTGACGGAGGGAGTTCGGAAGTGACCTCCCAGCCATTACAAGTTTTCCATACTTTTGAAACATTAATTGATTTAGAAAAAGAAAATCTAATTGATGATAATCAGCATAAGCTTCAAACCATTCAAAGAAATTAATTTGCTTTTGGGCAGAGTTAAAAATTCATAATAAATTTCTTGAAGACTTTTTTTTCATCATTTTGAGAGCTCTATGTATTGTAATAATTATAAACCATGTNCTATGTATTGTAATAATTATAAACCATGTATATATAAAGTTTCTTGGCAGTAAAGCCCAATACTGCTAAAATTTCAACTTTTTTTAATTAAAAGAAAAAGGTTAAAAGGGGCGAAACAAGGAAAAGAGGATGTACCTCCTTTCCTTAATTGAGGAAGCTAAGGACGTGCTTCTTTTCCTTCCCTTTCAAACCAATTAGGATTCCATGTTCAATTACAACTCCATGTTGAATTAATATTGAAATAACCTTCATTAGTCATTTATAAATAGGGACGTGCTCTCCATTATTTTTCCATCAGTTGCAGCGTCGCGAGTCACGATGAGGAACCACAATACAAGGTAATTTTTTCTTCTCTCCTATTAATTTTCATCACCTTTTTTTTATAGTTTAGCACGTTTATAGTAGAAAATACATATCTTATTGTAGAAGCATCGAAATCATGATTTATTTGATTTTCCAGAAACTAGACTTCAAGATCTACAACATAGCCAAATTTCTAAATTAAACTCGCTCAATATTATTCTATATAATTTTTTGAAGTTAGCTTAAAATTCTGTCATGCCGGAAGCGTCACTTTTTCACAGGTTAGCATGTATGCGGTAGAAAATTCATATCTTATTGTAGAAATATTGAAATCATGATCCATTTGATTTTCTAGAAACTAGACTTCAATATCTACAACATAGCCGAATTTTAGAATTAAACTCCTTCAACATTTTTTTATATAATTTTTTAAAGTTAGCTTAAATTCTATTACGCCGAAAGCGTCACTTTTTCACAGCTTAGCATGTCTACAACAACAACAACAAACACCCAGTATAATCCCGTCAAGTGGGGTCTGGGAAGGGTAGAATGTATGCAGACCTTACCACTACCTCAGAGGTAGAGAGGCTATTTCCGGAAGACCCTCGACTTTAAGAGAGACATAACCAGCAACAAAATAACAGCACAAGAGACAACACATAATATCAACAACAACTAGTGCTCGCACCAAAACACACAACAGCAATACACTAAACAATAAACAACAAATAAGTAGCATCAGGCAGGAACAAACAATGAAAGACAGGAACTATAAGAACAAAAATTAGGCTACCCCTGAGAACGAGAAAGTCGTGTTACACACAGCTCCCTACAATCCTGCTACCCTAATCTATGTACCCCATATCTTCCTATCTAAGGTCAAGTCCTCGGTATGCTGCAACTGTGTCATATCCTTTCTAATCACCTCATCCCAAATGCTTCTTCGGTCTACCCCTACCCTCCTGGAACCATCCATCGACAATCGCTCGCACCTCCGCACTGGGGCACTCGGACACCTCTTCAAATGCCCGAACCACCTCAATCTAGCCTCACGCATCTTGTCCTCCACCCCACCCACTCCACCTTGGCTCGAATATCGGCATTCCTAATCCTATCGCTCGTAGTGTGCCCGCACATCCACTTTAACATCCTCATTTCTGCAACCTTTATCTTCTGTATATGGGCGTTCTTGACAGGCTAGCACTCCGCTCAATACAACATAGTCAGTCTCACCACCACTCTGTAAAACTTGCCTTTAAGTTTTGGTGGCACCGTCTTATCACACAAAACTCTAGAAGTGAGCCTCCATTTCATCCATCCTGCACCTATACGGTGAGCAACATCCTTGTCTATATCTCCACTCCCATGGATAATAGACCCAAGGTATTTGAAACTTTCTCTCTTATGGATGACTTGTGTACCCAACATCACTACCTCATCCTCCCTGTGCAACGCGTCGCTAAATCTACACTCTAGATACTCTGTCTTGGTCCTGCTCAACCTAAAGCCTTTAGACTCTAGGACTTGTCGCTAGCTTCGTTGCTTGGTGTCAAATTAGGATATGCGGCAGAAAAATGGATGATCTATTCTCTTTTTTTCAAAAAAATCATCTTGCCAAGCCTCCAACTTAGCATTTACGCTTCCACGAGTCTCATCCGTACTACTACCTGTAGAACAACAATAGTAAAAAGGAGTTTGAATCGAATTACTTTATGAGTATCCGCTCCTACTATCTTCCTTTGAGAAATGGTGATGTCTTTATTATTGAGCCTTATAGTCCTCATAGATTTAGCCGCCAATTTGGCTTTTTCCAAGATGCTTCAAGTCGATTGGACCAACATTTTTGTGAGGCTTCATTAGAAGATGGATTAAAATTTGCACGAATTTGTTGTTAACTAAATCCAAGGCAAAGGCAACATTTCCTCCTACTGGATTAAATATGATGAAATTTTTATCGCTCAGTTATAAATCTTGGTGGGAAAAGGTGCGTGGGAATTTTCTTGAAATCTACATGCAATTCCTGGTGAATGTTGTTGGTCTTGTTACTAATGCCTTTCGAGAACACAACGAAGAGGTCTTAGTTGTGAACAAGCCTCTTATTTCAAAGTTTACTTGAGCACGGAACCCCAACACGAAGAAGCTCAAAAGAAAAGACATCTACTCAAACTCATCAAACAAGAGACCATCTCAAGATGAGAGAAGTAGCAGTCATGAAGATCATTGTTGGAAGAAAGTGAAACCGTCTTTAGACGAGCCAAGAGATACTAATTTGCATGTTGTGGAGATTTCTGATAACAATGGTAGTTCTTCAATGTCTTTGACAGCCTATTAAAGAGATAATGATTTAAGCTTCTCTCTTCTCCTATGATACCTAAATGACTTCACTAATTGTTTATCTTTCTTATGCAGCCAAGCAATGTCAACATTTTGAAAATTTCCAATCAAAGTAAGTCACAAGACAGTAGTAAATCTGTAGCAGGGCGGAACTCAAGAACATCACTTCCGACATCTAAATCGGAGCAAAGGGCCACTTCTATTCCTCATGGCAGAACTACAAAAAGCAGAATCTAATTCCCACAAACAACCAACAACAACCATGTCTATTTTTTTATGGAACAAATGTTGTTTCGAAGCTTGGACCAAGATCTGAGATAAGCTTTCTGGCCTTACTGCAGATCACGCTTCTTCTCTTAAAGAAGAGGTCCGGGTGATTCTTGAGGATATGTATGGAAAGGGTGTGGATATTTCTCCTTGAAGAACTTATTGGAGTCTTTTTTTTGGCTTGCCACTTCTTATGACCAGACACATCGATCCTTGCTAATATTGCTGCGGAAGTTGAGAAGTCAGAGTCATTTGTAAAAGTCAAGGAACATTTCGATCTTGTCTTAAGTGAAAAAGATGAGAAACTCAAAAAATTATCCGGTGCCCGCCAATCACTTAAGGAGGCGAAGAAGAAGGTGAAGGAGTTAAAAGCTTTTGAGATGCTACCAAGAAAGGAATTGAATAGGTCGAATCTAAAGTCTCAGTCGCTGAAGCAGAGTACCGTAGATGTGCTGATGTTTCCTTGAGACTGAAAATGCCGTAAACAACGAAGAAGAAAAAAAAAAAACGAGGCTTAGAGGCTAACTTTCAAGATTTAGTCAATTTTGAAGGGTATCCTCTAAATCTTATAATTGACTAAATCTTGAAGGGTAGCCTTTAAGCCTCTAAATCTTATAATTGACTAAATCTTGAAGGGTAGCCTTTAAGCCTCTAAATCTTATAATTGACTAAATATTGAATGATCTTATAATTGACTAAACCTTGAAGGATAGCCTCTAAGGCTCGTTTTTTTCTTCTACGTCGCCTGAGGCATTTATAGTCGCTAAGAAAATATTAGCATATCTATGGTAATTTCAGCGGCTGAGACTTTATATTCAACCTCTTCAACTCTTTTCTTGGCAGCATCTCGGAAAGCTTTTAACTCTTTCACCTTCTTCTTCGCCTCCTTAAGAGATTGGCGGGTGCCAGATAATTCTCTGGATTTCTTATTTTTTTTCACTTAAGACAAGATCAAGATGTTTCTTGGCTTTTACAAATTGACTCTGACTTCTTAACTTCCGCAATCATATCAGTAAGGGTCGATCGTGCCTGGTCATAGGAAGTGGCAAGTCCAAAGAAAGACTCCAATAAGTTCTTCAAAGGAGAAATATCCACACCCTTTTCATACATATCCTTAAGAATCACCCGGACCTTTTCTTTAATAGAAGAAGCACAATCTACAGTAAGCCCGGAAAGCTTATCTCGGATCTTGGTCCAAGCTTCCAAAATGAAATTTTTTCGAAGCTTCAAAACAACATTTGTTCCATCAAAAACAGACATAGTTTCTGTTGGTTGTTTGTGGGAATTAGATTCTGTTTTTGCTGTAGTTCTACCATGAGGAATAGAAATGGCCTTTTGCTCCAATTTAGATGTCGGAAGTAATTTTCTTGAGTTCGGCCCCACTACAGATTCACTATTATCTTGTGATATTTGGTGGGAAATTTCTAAAATATTGACATTACTTGGCTGCATAAGAAAGATAAACAATTAGTGAAGTTATTCAGGTGCCATAGGATAAGAGAGAAGCTTAAATCGTTATCTCTTTAAAAGTGGTCAAAGGCCTTGAAGAACTACCATTGTTATCAAAAATATCCACAACATGCAAATTAGTATCTCTTGGCTCGTCTAAAGATGGTTTCACTTTCTTCCAACAACGATCTTCATGATTGCTACTGCTCTTGTCTCGGGATGGTCTCTTGTTTGATGAGTTTGAGCAGGTGTCTTTTCTTTTTGAGCTTCTTTGAGTTGGGGTTCTGTGCTTTGGTGTGGCATAACTACCTTAGACTTTAAAACAAGAGGTTTGTACACAACTAAGACCTCTTTGTTGTGTTCTCGAAGGGTGTCAATAACAAGACCAACAACATTCAACAGGAATTGCATGTGGTTTGCAAGAAAGTTCTCATGTACCTTTTCCCTCCAAGATTTATATATGAGCGATAAAAATTTCTTCATATTGGATCCATTAGGAGGAAATGTTGCATTTGCCTTGAATTTAATTAACACACAAATTCATGCAAATTTTAATCCATCTTCTAATGAAGCCTCACAAAAATCTTGGTCCAATCAAGCTAGAGCATCTTGGAAAAAACCAAATTGGTGGTTGTATCTATAAGGACTATAGACTCAATAATAAAGACATCACCATTCCTCAAAGGAAGATAGTTGGAGAGGATACTCATAAAGTAATTTGATTCAAACTCCTTTTTACTGTTGTTGTTCTACCGGTAGTAGTACGGATGAGGCCTATTGACCATTGTTGCGTCCCAAATGATACTTCCTCCTCCATGAATACGCTTCCTTGCGTCCTCTTCCCCCCCAAAAAAAGCAGCACCCTCGCCAGAATATGAGGCTATAAAGGGATCAGCTGGACCGTTTTCTAACGAATAATGAGTCTTGATGTAATGGGCCAACCAAGTATATACGTGGTCGGGAAGCAAGCTCGGGTAAAATCAAGTTGCTAGCACTTAGAAATTATGTTTAAACCCTTGTAAATGCTCTAATATTGGGATGCAAGGCTAACTCTTTGTCCACATGCTCAATGACTGGCGATTTTGAAACTCCAGGACGAATAAAGTCACCTTCTTTCATAGGGAGAACAAATATACATAATCAACAAGATAAGAAGGCAGCCAAGAATGTTTCATCTTTCATGTAACTCTTAACGCCTAACTTACGGAATAAGGCTTCTTCAACAATCGATCAATTAACATCCTTATCAATTACCCCAGTTGGATTGTGCGACGACTTGAGACGAGCAGACTTCTTTTCTTTTCTTGGCGGAGGTTGTTCATACTTTGTAGCTCTCTTACACCAAAATGCTATCCACTTTCTCACAGGGACTTTCAGGTTATTGCTATTTCCTTCCCATAGCCAACGGAAGGCATCAAACAAATGCTCACAAGCTTGAGGGAGAAGCCTTTTTTCCTTGTAATATGTATCTGTAAGTTCTGCAACATTTGGCATGACCTCCTCATAAATACTTCCTGCTATGGGTAAACCGCCAATTACATGTAAATCCCAAAGTGATATAGATAGTTCTCTAATTGAAGTAAATAATGTATTTGTAAGAGGACATCAAGCTTCGCAAAAGGCTTGCATGATGTTCGTATTACAATCGTAAGTAAAAAGTGAACCATATAAAACATCATAAACTTTTGCAGCCTTCAAAGCCTTGACACTTATACTAAGGACATCTTCAGCCCATTCCCAATAACCAGGAAGTAGTGAAACTCGCCATCAAGTGTGAAAGTATCAGCCCAATTAGTCTCTCCATTCATGATTCGATGTCCCAAGCATGGTAAAGAACTCGCAATATTCTTTGTACGATGATTGACAGAGCAAAGGACCCACGTCTTGGGCGGACGACTGTTGTATTCAAGAGTCCAATTGTTCAAACAAGATAGATTCCCCAAAGACAGCCATGGAGCAATATACTGGCCAGCTAATGGTGTATCAACAAACAATCTTGTCTCCTCCTTGTTGTTCTTGTGATCCGATATTATAAGATATCGGGACTTGGAGGGAGAAGATACCAAATCTCCAAAGTAAACCATGATTCAGACTGCAAAAAAATAGAGGGGTGTTTATCTGGGCTTAATTTGGTAATTCAATAATCGTAGTTCAAAATTCAAATATTGTATAATCGATGTCTTTGAGCATGGACCATATAAAGTCTTTGCCTTAGATGGTGTAAAGTCTTTGGCTCGTACAATGTAAATTCTTTGGCTCGAATGTTGTAAAGTCTTTGTCGTGGACAATACAAGAAAACACAAGTAGAAGAAAGATTGTTACTTGTCAAGACATTTCAGATTCGGAAGTCAAGTTTAAAATTTAGTCTAGACCAACTCGGCTAGAATTAAGACAAGATTTTTGGTGAGAATGAAGCCCTCAAAGTCTGGTTTCAGTAATCAAAACGTTTTCAACTCCGACCTTCCATTATCATATTTGGTAAAGCAGCACAAATTTAAAACTTTCAATATGACAGAATTTTAAGCTAACTTCAAAATTTTATATAGAACAATATTGAAGGAGTTAATTCTGAAATTTGGCTATATTGTAAATCTTGAAGTCTAGTTTCTAGAAAATCAAACGAATCATAATTTCAATATTTCTACAATAAGATAATATGAATTTTCTACTGCAAACATGCTAAGCTGTGAAAAAGTGATGCTTCCGACATGAAAGAATTTTAAGCTAACTTCAAAAAATTATATAGAATAATGTTTAATGAGTTTAATACTGAAATTCGGCTATGTTGTAGATATTGAAGTCTAGTTCAAGAAAGTTAAATGGATCATGTTTTGATATTTCTAAAATAAGATATGAATTTTCTACCGCAGCATGTTAAGCTGTGAAAAAGTGATGCTTCTTGTATCCTGGACAACAATGATGCAAAGATTATCCAGAAGACTAGAGGGAGGAGTCATTTGGCTCAACTAATCATTTTACTATATATTGAGTTTATTTCAATGTATGAATAGAGAGGAATACTAAAGTCTTTGACAAGAAAGAGCATCACCATGAGATCTTGCCAGACAAATTGTTTGCTCAACCAATTTCAAAGCTTCAAGCTACCTCAAAATTATGTTAGGCAAATGTAAGTATTAGAAGTTATGAACTAGTGTATGGATGTCCTTTTGGGATTGCTCTAAGTAGTATTCATGGTAGGTTGAGATAGTTGCATAAAGTAAGCAAATTATGTTAATCTACTTTGTCTTATAAATATTTCAGTTGGTGATTAATCAAAGTTACTTAATTACCAAAAAAAAAGAAGAAAGAAAGAAGTGACTCTTTCGGCATGACAGAATTTTAAGTTAGCTTCAAAAAATTATATAAAATAGTATTGAAGGAGTTTAATTCTGAAATTCGACTATGTTGTAGATCTTGAAGTCTAGTTACTGGAAAATCAAACAGATCATGATTTCGACGCTTCTACAATAATATATGGATTTTCTACAACAAACATGCTAAATTGTAATAAATAAATAAAAAATAAATAAAGGTGACGAAAATCAAAAGAACTGAAGAAGAAATTACCTTGTATTATGGCTCCTCGTCGTGACAAACGACACTACAATTGATGAAAAAATAATGAAGAGCACGTCCCTATTTATAGATGACTAATGAAGGTTATTTCACTCTTAATTCAATATTAATTCAACTCCTGATTGAACATGGAACCCTAATTGGTTTGGAAGGAACGGAAAGGAAGCACGTCCTCAACTTTCTCAATTAAGGAAAGGAGGCACGTCCTCGTTTCCTTGTTTAGCCCCTTGGTTTATAATTATTACTATATATATATATGAGCCGGTGTTGAATTCTCAAGAACAAAGAGTCTAAGGGGAAATTTTGACCCGAAGCTTGAATTCAACACTTTAATAATACTTTAAGACTAATCTTTTCAAGTTCGATAAGTCTTGAAGTGGGGGCATTTGTAGACGGCTAAATTTTAAAATTAAATTCATAAAAAAATTGAATTATATTAAATTCAAAATATATTAGTCCAAATAAATATTGTGAATTAATATAATTGAGTTAGTTATTTAAACCTCAATAAATATAGATTTAATTAATGGTCCAATTTGATTGGGCTAATCCATTGGTTTGGGCTACAAATAATGAACACACTATATTGAGCCCAAGATGTCATCTTATCCTAGACACCCAAATTAGTGTCACGTGTCAAATGACGTGTCACGCAAAGTCAAATAAAAGAACCAATAGGATCATGTCACATGTCAAAATGACACAGCATGTCTAGTTAAATCAAAGGCCAATTAAAATGTATCACATGTACAAGTGACATATTCGACCAATCAAATATCACCATGTCAACTTAAATCTGAATGGTCGAAAAAAGTTTGTCCTTTATCACAACTCTTCCATTCCATAACTATAAATAGGGGCCTCATAATGCAGAAAAAAAGGACCTGAATTCTAACAACATGCCAGAGTGAACTCGTGGATTAAACACTGCAGATTTCTCTACAAGCTACAGGCATTCAAGCACTGAAGTATTTCTCTACAAGTTTCAGAAATCAATATGAAGATTCAAGATCAAGCTCAAAATCCCTCACATTCAAATACAAATCAAGATCAAATCCATCAAGTTCAAACTCAAAAGCCCATGTATTATAGAGATTGTAATNTCAAATAAAATACTATGATTGTTGTAACTATGAATTTTATTGTCTACAATATGTTCTAAATAGAACCACATTTTATATTTAAAAACTATTTAACATTAAACTTCTAACTTTACCCATCATAATGACATGCCAGACATAAAATGTCATGTTAGTTTGAGACTACAAGTTCTAAGGTTAATTTTGATATGACACATATCACACGTGACAAAAATCAGTCTATAGTAGTATTAATTTTCATTCTACTCTAAAAATCAACTAAAGCAAAAGTGAGAAGAGGGTAAAAACCTGAAAATGACGGCAAGTATGAAAGTAAAACCTGGGATGAGATTGAGCATTGCTGAGGCAAACGAAGCAGAAGTGTAATTAATCCCAGTATACCCAGTTAGCTGAGCTGAACAACTACAAATTCACGAAAACCCATGACCCAAAAATTAGACCTTTACCAATTGCTAATTCAAGAAACAGCTAATTCTTCACATACAAGCCAATTGAAAGATGAGAATCACATACCCAAGAACTCCCAGAAAGAAAAACCCACATATGAGTGAGAAATTGAGTGGCGGGCGAGTTGACCTACACAATCAAATCAATTAAAGATGATAACTTTTTTTTTGTGGGTATTTTGAATTGAAGCGAAAGCGTACCTGTAGAAGAAGAAAGAAGGGAGGAGAATAAGGGAGGCAAGAGCATTGGAGTAGAAGACGAAAGTGAAGTTGGTCATTCCGGCGGACATGGCTTTTTTGCCTACTATCATTAGACCCACTTGTGCAAATTGGGTTGCCGCCATTCCTATGTATGGCAAAGCTTCCTTCACCTTCATCTTCATCTCCATCGCCATTTTTCAGTAGTGTCCTCGTCGTCTTGTTTAGTTGTATCTGAATTCTGAACTTGGACTTAACCAGTGGATCCGTGCAGTTTCAAATTCTATGAAGTGTGTTGTGTGTGGTCAACTATGGGATACTGGGCCCCACAAGAGAACTAGGAATCTCGTTGCTTTTTTTGCTATTTTCCTTCGCTTATTTTGGAAGAACTTTTTGAAAAAAGATCTCATGAAAAATAAGAATATTGTAGAGGAAGAGATAAGTTTTTATTTTTTTTTGATGGAATAAAATATAATTGAAGGAGAATTTAGATAATTTTTTTTAATTTTTTTTTAAAAGATAGACTTTCACTATAATATAAATACATATATTCACTACATTATTTATAGACATTCAATATAATAC